>CM040239.1:270540944-270740944 GCA_022545495.1 Chrysanthemum lavandulifolium | reverse complement strand
TCGTGTTATCCTACTTGAGGACTCAGTTCAGAAGAGCCTTTGCTAGAATTAGAGATGTGTTTTCACACTATGTTGTTAACACGCTCTAAGTTCGAACTTGTAAGTCTTGGAAATCCCGCTAAGGAGATTCCTTTCAAGAATCGAGTCCACGAAGATGTGGGTCATTACTTGAACTTGTTCAATGTAATGCCAACTATCCCTTATGGGATTCGGACGGTGATTCGCCCGACCAAGGTGAATGGAATCAAGACATTCATCGGAAGAACAATCGTAGTGGTCAATTCTCTAAGAAACGACCACGTTGATCGATTGGTGTTTTCACTAACCAATTCTTAAGTTTTCTTCTTATGGATGCTCACGGGAGATGATCGTCTTGATTCTCCACATGCTCATACCAACAACAACACAAATTGAAGTTCTCTCAAAGGCAACACAAAGTCGATGATTCTTCTTCAAGCCAAAGAATCTACAAAGTTTAAAGACTAAGATAACTACATCAAAGCGAAATCCAATGACAAAGAGCGTGTGAGCATGTTGGATAAAGGCGTGAAGACACCGAACAATGAAGCAGGCCTGATGCAGACAACAACAACATAACATCACCATATCCACATCAGAACAAAGAACAAAGAAAACGAAGACGTCAAAGCTGAAAACTTCAAAGAAACAAGATCCTCACACTGGGAATATTATTGGAATTAAGGCACTTCTTCTCAACAAGAAAGAAGAATGTCAGAAGACGTCAAGGCAACTGCTATTACATCAACACCAACAACTTATCCAAGATTGCTGGAGTCATCACTTAACTACCAACACTTAGGGGGAGATTGTTGGAATCACTCCTAACTTATATTTCAAGTGTTAGTAATTAATATGGTATAGGTTGCTTAAACTAGGCTTTTATGTTTGTTTTAATAGCAAGGCTTATGTAGAAAGCCCATAAGCCTTGGCCCAAGCCCAATAATAAAGGAATGGACTAGACATGTTGCCCTAGCTCCCTTCCCCTATAAATACTAATGTAAACCTTCTCTTGAAGGTTGGTTGTTCATTTCACTTAATATCCTACGCCTAAAGTTCTAGTATTCATACGTGTGTATTGTGTGTGTGTTCAACTAATCTCTTTCATCTTATTTCTTACATGTTGATTCTTGTGTTAACTTATGGTGACCTAACACCTAGTTCGATAATTGTATACGAAATCCTTTTGGTTGCTTAGAATATCCAATGAACATCCCAATGTCAACTTTAGCCTTGAGTTTACGAAGATCATCACGATCGTTTATTGGATAGCACAGTGCACCAAACACATGAAAGTGTTGAATATTTGGTTTTCTTTTATGGATAAGCTCGTTAGGGTTTTTTTTAATGAGGGTGTATCAATGAGCGATTATGTGTGAAAAGCGGTTGAAACAGCTTCAGCCTAAAGGAAAGGTGGTAATTTAGAGAAAATCAACATTGTTCTTGCAGCCTCTACTAACGTACGGTTACGTCGTTTAACAACACCGTTTTGCTCAGGAATCCTTGCTATTGAAGTTTGATGAGTGATGCCAACTTTGTCATAGAATGCACGTAATGTTTGATTTTGAATTACATTCCATTGTGCATGCGGATTTTTCTTACTTGAGCATGTAATTGAACTTGCATATGAGTAAGAAATGTGATGATCATTCTTGGAGCTTCATTTTTAAACAAAGAAAGTAGAACCAAGTGAATCTTGAATAATTATCCATAATTACCGAATATACCTTTTGCCATTGATACTTTGAACTCACATCAGCCACATAAACCCATATGAAGTAGTTGAAGACTTGCATCGATGCTAGCCACATCTTTGTATTTGAATGTTTCTTGTTTGTTTTACCTTGTTCACATGCGGGACATAAGTGATCTTTTCCATATCCGAATCATGGAAGACCGTCGACTAGTTTGTGCTTTGCAAGCTCGGTAATGGTACGAAAGTTCAAGTGTGATAAAGACAATGCCATAACCACGATTTAGTCTTGGTAGCTTTGGATAGAAGGCAGTTGGAGAGAAGCGATCATATTGGAAGGAAATTGTATACAAGTTTGTTCTGCGGGTTCTCGATAAGAGATCGACGCCTTCCAAATCGCGTACAAAACACGTGTTTGATCGAATGCTACTTCCAAGTCTCCATCACAGAATTGTCCAAACGAAAAGAGGTTGTGACCAAGACCTTCAATGTAGTATACATGAAATTTTTTGATATTTCCATTGACATAGTCCCCATATCCCATAATTGCATAAAAGTGATCGTCTCTAAATCTGGCCGTACCGATGAACTTTTCAACAAAGTTTACTAGCAGTTTGAGATTCCTGGTCATATGCTTGGAGCAACCACTATCAACAATCCAAAGAACTAGTTGAACCACTGCGATACGGAAGAAGAAAGCAGATGAAAGATTGGTAGAATTGGATCCCGTGATATTTTAAAGGGTATTTCGTTATTTAACTAGCCAAAAGCCCTCTAAGCCCCTTTCTATGAGCTTATGCTTATGGAGGCTTGTGATTATTTTATAAGCCATAAGCCTCCATAAGTCTATGTGACAAACGAGACTTATTTTATAAGCCGAATTATTTTAAAAAGTCCAAGCCCGTATAAGCCTCGATAAGCCCTTCGCCAAACATAGCCATGAGGGATTACCGTACGTGACAGGATGATCCATTCAAATGGCCTATTCTAATTTGTAGTGGTTTTCATTTGTTTGATATATAATGTTAAGTAACTTTAATGACTAGTAATTAAGTAATGTCACTCATTCGTATTATTTAAAGAATGCTATAAGTTATGGGAAAGTATCTAGTGAGAAGGAAAATAAAATAAGAAAAATGAGAAATATTTATAGCCACACATTTCAAATGAAGATGGGGAAATTTATGGGAAATGCATCTTTTTTTTAAATGCATCTGAAATGTGATGCTGTGGTTATTTCTCATTCTTCTCATTTTACTTTTATTTCTTATTTGATCCTCACTCTATATGTTATATTTGTCTTTTATGATTATGACAAATAATGTCAACCTTACAAAAGAAACTGGGTATTACATCATTATTATTATTATTAGAGAATGACATTATTGTGCCTTATTTTATTTATTTATGGGCTTAAATCACCAATATTTTGTATTCGATAGGTATCCACGATGTCAAATAGTACGTTATAAAAGCTACTCCAACGTTTAAGGTAAACGTGAGTACTTAAATATTTCATCAAGTCTAAAAGCACTAGGTGGAATAAGATAGTTAAACCACTAAACTCTTAGAATTACGCATGTTCTATGCCTCAGGAATCACATACGCATATAAGACTAACTAGATGTCAAAATGTCAGGCTAATAGTCATCGTTGACTAGCCTGATTTGGTGACGGTTGTCACAGTATTCCCAGTTAGAAGAATTTTGTCCCAAAATTCAGTTGTTGTATATTGGTTTTGTTCTCCCTATAGAGTTGAAGTATATGTGCTTCATAACATTAGTGTGTTCTCAATATACTCATTTCCACTGTTCGAGTTCCAACAAACTTCTATAATCGTAATCTTACTGTGTCTAAGTTGCTTAACTTCGCCAATGAGGATTTTTGTTTTCTCTTAAAGTGAAATAAATTGCCAATCATAACCTCCCATGGGGTGTTAAAATGGCAAGAAGAATGAAGCATGTACCGCCAAAAAAATGAGCTTTTGAGATGGCTGATGAGGAAGCAAGGAAGCGCCTGGTATTGTGTTAGGTACATTTCTCGTCAATAACATACTTTCTCGTGTTCGATGTTTTGGTGCCAAAAGATGTTTTGTGTCTTCTGCTTTATACTACCATATGAATCGTAGATTTAAGAAACTGGATACAATGATGGTTGTAGAATTTGTGGATGGGGAACACTTGGTCATTAAAGAAATTATTGATGATTTTTCAATTATTATTTTTGAAAGGAAATTCGGTGAAGTTAGTGTCTATTAAGTTAGGCGGATTTATTAGCTAAGAATTTATGCAAGAATAGTATGTGATAGAGAGATTTATTATAGTTGCAACTCTGAATGAAAAGACAATTACTGTCTATGAAGATCAAAGAGGTAGACATTAAGAATAATATATGTTATGAAGGTTACCTAATGGGTGAAGAAATGTTGTTTAGCTTATTAGACATATGTGATAACTGCAAAGAATGAAAAAGAAAGAGATTCCCGATGTGCTTATCATGAAGAGATGTTCTACTGTAGCCAGTGATGAGTTTTTGGGGACAACACATGATCGAGTAGATACCTTAGAGATACAAGAACTAATGAGGTAATTGCAAGAGTTGCTAGAAAATGTGGTTCGTACGTTCCTAGTATGTCCCTCGAACCATGTAATACACGATGATGAAGTTAAAGTAGATCCTGAAGGCACAAATGGCTTTTTCGTATATTGTAACGCATCAAGAGGTGCCTGAGGCGGAAACATGAGGTGTGACAGTTCGGGCGGGGTGTGACACAAATTGGCGGAGAAACCCTAACACTGTGCACCCCTTTTGGATATCAACTGATCCTTCCCCAAAGACCTGGCCCTAGGCAATGATCACACGTTTCATTGATCTTTAGGGATTGAACTCAGGACCTATTTCTCCAAAACCTCATTGATCGATCAACTGGACATTTGTGGTGGGGGTGATACCATTGAGCAACGCTTCAATGGTTAAGCACCGAGAACATTGACATGTAGAGCTTCTTGAAACAAGGGATGTCTTTCACTTCAAGAAAGACATGCTTCCACTCCATTACCTTGTGCATCGTCAATCAAACATGCGTCTTGTATTCTTTATAGATACGGTCTTAGGGAACCTCCCAAATGGGCTTTACGAAACCAAAGACTTCATAAAAATGGTACTTACACCAACTAGTTAACGGGACTACATTAGTCAATTCCGGACAGGTGGAAAATTGGTGAATTTGAGTAGGAACTCAAAACCATTGTTTGCCCCTCTTCATTATCATGGTGTACTCTTCTAAGTAATACATCATATATGGTTTTCTTGACAGAATCATTTACAAGATTTACCAGCGCTTCAGTTGTTACAAGAATTCCGAATTCTGTGGCACATTCACCGTAAAGATTGCCACAAGAATATTTGGGTATCAAGGAAGTTCGATATTCAGAATAATAGGAAAGGTAACAATCCTATGCATGCCTATTTACGGGAACTGAAGTCTATGGTTGATGCCTTGGCAGGGCTGTCTTTGAGGGTGTGCAAAGTGAGCGACCGCTTAGGGCCCCATAATTTTTAGGGCCCCAAAATTTGTCCCATTTTATAATTATATGCATGTGTAGACATATTTTTCACGAAGAAAAAGTATTTAAATGGGAATATATCTTAAAATAAGGAGTATGTTAGAACGTTTAGATAACTTTTTAGGAATTAGAAATTCCATGTATTAAAGAGTTGGTCACCTCAAGTATATGTAATCGTTAAAGCTCGTAGTCGTAGTTCTTTTAAGTTAAGTAGTATTTAGTTATGTAACACCGTGGAGGACAGACGGGTCTTTACCCATTGTATGCGATCCATGACCCGTTGTGTGGCGTTTATTGTAAGACTATAAATACTCTCTACCTTCCAAGGTAGAGTTGGAGCTCATAATAAAATTTTATTTCTCTCACTAAAGTTCCCTAAACCTCTAACTTTCTATCTCTAGAATTCCACTTATCGCCCACTTTGTGTTATGGTTTGATGTGTATGTGAAATCCAATATCCTACAATTGGTATCAAGAGCCATGGTTAGATCATATCTTACATATCTTTGGATTTCTAGTGGTTTTAGGTGGTTTTGAGTTTGAAAATTTTAGTGGTTTTGCATCATTTGGTTGATTTCTAGTGTTAAAGTTTGGATTTTGGTAGTACTTTTGTGTTTAGAATCATCTCAAGTGTTTAGGTTTTGATTTAGAAGGTTTGAATCATAGTGGTTGGGTTGTTTTGGATTGAAAAGTGGTGTTTATGTGTTTTCATGCTAGCGACTTGAGCCACGGAAAAGTTTTCTTGGTAGCGACTTGCTTTACAATTTGGTAGCGAGTTGTTGTTTAAGCCTTAGCGAGTTGAGCTAGCGACTTGTCTATTGAGACAAGCGAAAAAATCTGATTAGTGGATTCCCACTACGAGTAGCAACTTGGTTTAAGTTAGCGACTTGTACTTTATATTGTTAGCGACTTGGTGTTAGCGAGTTGGTACCTAGCGAGTTGCTATTTAGCGACTTGAATATTTAGCGACTTGGTGTTTAGCGAATTCTTCGCCAAAATATTGTTAGCGACTTGAATTGTAGCGAGTTGTTATATAACGACTTGGAACTTTAGCGAGTTAGCACTTAGCGACTTGGTTCCTTTGTTCTCCTAGCGACTTGGTGATTTCCTTTGAATACGGTTTCTCTTGATTCGGTAAAATCCGTGAAAAATCTATTTCCCGTTTAATCATAAGAGTTATAAAATCCGTTTAATTTGTCATCATGTCTACCAACGTTCCTACAATCATCTCCACTATTGCCGAGGATGTTCAAGCGGTGGCTCGGATACTAAATCCACCCATGCTTGATAGAACCGACTATGACTCTTGGGCTCAACGAATCGATTGTCTTGTCTTGGAAAAGAAAATGGGGTTAACATTCTCAAATCCATTGATGAAGGACCTTACCGAGTTGAAACTACTAGAGATGTACTTGATCTTCTTGAAGATGGAACTTTGATTTACTGAATGGACGGACCAAAGATGTATGATGAGCTAGATGATAAGGAGAAGAAGAGATTTGATGTCGATATCCGATCGTCTAACATTATCTTGCAAGGTCTTCAAAAGACATCTACAAGCTTATCAATCACAACATCGAAGCAAAAGTCAGTATGGGATAATGTCAAGATGCTTCTCTCGGTTACGAGTTAACTATTGAAGACCGAGAATCACAGTTGTATGATGAATTTGAGCACTTCAAGATGAAACCAGATGAGAGTGTTTATGAGTACTATGTGAGGTTTCACAAGCTTGTGAATGACATGAGAAATATTAAGATGACAATGCCAAACATTCAGCTGAATTCAAAGTTTGTGAACAATATGAATCCAGAATGGCACAAGTTCGTCACTTCTGTAAAGCTTACCAAAGGTTTGAAGAATACAAACTATGAGCAACTCTATGCCTTCCTTCTTCAAAATGAGAGACATGCCATGTTTGAAAAGAGGATTCTTGATCAGTTCAAAGGTCAGGGAGAAACAAGCTCAACAAATGATTCAATCGCTTTTACACAAATGATGGGATTACCACCAAAGCTTCTCAAGTTGTACCACGGAGATGGTAATCACAAACTCATTTCGATCCAAGGTTCAAGCAACGATTCTAATCTTTGTCATGGAACATTTCATCAATCAAGCGGCACTCATGGTTAAAGAGAACAGGACACTTTCACCTCACACTAACAAACTTCACACGCAATGAGATCCGAACCGCCTCAATCTTCACAATCATGCTTTGATCAAAGATGGGAAAATTATGGGGCGATCGGTTCAAGAAAGGCGACTTGATCAAAGAAAGGGTGGAGCGGTGGAGGTTATGGTGCAATTCGAATCTGGAAGGAATGGAAATCAAAGTCAAGCTAAGCCAAACAAATGCTATAAGCTGTGGTGGTGAAGGACACATTGCAAGGGCGCACATCACCAAAGCGCCTCATAATGCCGAGTATTTTAGGGATAAGATGTTGCTTGTGCAAGCTCGGGATAATGGTGCGACTTTGGATGAAGAGGAATTGTTGTTCTTGGTGAGGAAATGCTAAGACATATGATGCGAGATGTGGATGAGCAACCAATTCGAGAGATAGGGCATAATCATCGAATGCCTTTCAAGTAGTGATTGTGATGCATACGACTCGATGTTGATGAAGAACCCATCGCACAAACCATCTTCATGGCTAGCATTTCTCCAATGGTCTCTCCTAAAGTCTCTTCATCATCACAAGCTCGTCCATCCAAAGACAAACTCATCTCCGAGGTATTAAAATTATCGATGAAGTTGATGAGCAAAAGATTCATAACAAGTACAATCAATCGTGTTTATTGAATCGAGATATTGAAAATATGGGTAATATCAATGTTGTCCCATATGATCAATATGTGATACAAAGTGAAAGTGAGATTGTACCAAGTGATGCATCTTTGCGATCAATAATGATTATGTTTCGATGAATTCACCGCATGTGCCTCGATGATTACGTAATTTCGAACTAAATGCCTATAAAGAACGTGTTGCTATTTATGAACAACGTGCAAAATTTGAGTTGACCACTCGTGAGCGGAAATGGATGACCAAGTGCGTGCAATCATTAGAAAAGTAATTTTAGAGAAGAAGTATTAAAACAAGAGTTAAATTCCTTGCAAGAAAAGCTTTCTAAAGCGCTAAGCAAAAACAAGAACTTCAAGAAAATGTGAAAATGCTTAAGCAAGAATTTAATGCAAAGGAATCAAAACTCTTGAAAGATTTTTCTAATCCGAAAACTTTGAAAAAAACTTGAAAACAAGTTGTACATACAAGGAACACCATTCGATTGCTCACATGATCATTAACCATAGAGTCTTAGCGATAAGCATAGCATTCCCTTGTTGAGGAACCAAATCCAGAGGTCATTAAAATGGCTAGAAATGCTCATAAGGTTCTTTATGATGGCAATGAAATCCTTAAACCTAGGCGAAACCTAGTTGCGTTGAGTGTTGAGGAAGATAAGAAATCGATGAAGTCACTAGGGAAAAGATGAACAAGAAATTAGATGATCCTAAATGTAAAGAAAAGAAAATAAAGATCACACCCATGATTACAAGAAGGAGAATTGGATTTCTTTGAACATGTTTAAGCCTCGAAGTTGTTAACACCCGAACAAGTGTTCGGAAAAGGATTTAGATAAGCAAAAGTTGAAAATCTTGTTGTAACAAACCCTCCCTTTAGGAAAATGCCTTGATCGTGTATCCTCCAAATACACCAATGCATTTAGTACCTAGGACTATTGCCACTAAAAGCAAGACCTTAATCGGTCAATATGTTATTTTTCAACTATTTGTTGATTTTGAGAAAACTTATAAGAAAAGGATCACACCATTTGGTATAATGAAGGGAAAGGGTTCGAGCAAACTAAAGAATGTTATTTAATGAAGTCATGCCTTTCTTTAAACAACTAAAAGATCATTTTGAGAGTCTTAAAAGGGAATGAATTCGGACATTAAAGAAATGGAAAGGAATTTGATGCAATGATAGTTGAGGTTAGTGACTATGAGCGAGCACTAAAATATAATGAGATTGAGAGGAAGAACTTGCATACATTAACCGAGACTCTTATTCTTGAATCGTTGCTCAAGATGTGTTTTCAACGCTACAAATTGTTCTATTAATGCTTCCCAATTTCATGAATTATCATTGCTGAAAGTCTCCCATGATCGTGTCATTGAGCTTGAAAAACTAATTCTAAACTAAATGAGAAAATTGATTTGGATGATCATGGCAATTTGGTTAAACATTTTTCTAAACTAGAAGTTGAGCATTTTAATTTACAACTAAAATATCAACATCTTAAAGAAAATGTCAAAACTTCAAATATCAAGACATCCTCGGATGCTTCGAGTTTGATGCGTTTTCAAATTAACAAAGCGTGATGAACAAATTCAAGCATTGCAACACGATCGAAAGTTGAAAGCCTAAATCTCTCAATTAAAGGGTCAAAAGAACAATATGACAGGCTCCCAAATGCCTCCTCCTTTAGATTCTCATAATTCTCAAACGTTTCATCTTCAAAACTTAGTAAATGCATTACAAAGGAAAGCGAAAGTTTTCTAGAAGAAAATGAAAAGATTAAACGTCATTTCAATGAGTTATTTGAATCAATAAAGGTCACTCGTAACAAAAATAACGAACAAATAGCTTCATTGCAAAAGGAAATTGAGAATCAAGAGTCGGGTAAAAGGAAAATGCCAATGACCAATGGGAGAATGGTGTATCAAAGGTTCACTCTTGTAATAAATATGCTTTTTACGTGAAATATGTCCCCTCATCTCGTGAATAACAAACTTGCTATTCAAACATATTTCTCATCCCTTAAGGATTGTCTAGAATGTCTCGGTGAGATTGTTGAAGAAGATAAGTTAGAGAAACCACTTGACAATGCAATTGGGCATGCATATTTATATGCCAAACGATCTCAAGAAATTCTAGAATGCTTAATCACAATATGCCCTAAGTCCTTGGGTGAGAGAGTTAATCCTTTGATTCCGTGTTCGATGCCTAGTGCCAAGTATAATATCCATTCGATGCCCAATGTTTTGAATGTGAACCTTAGTGTGCCTTCAAGTAGTTCGATTCGGATCTGTTAAAGCTAAGAAAGCGAACTCTTGTGTGCCTTCTAGAATTACAAATCCAAGACTTCTAGTGTTAAGAAATTGAACCTTAGTGTGCTCGCATGTAGTTCAGATCCCAAAGACATCTAAGCAGGAGAAGCAAAGAGTAGCAAAACCAACTAATGTTCCCATTCCTACGGGAGTAATCGGTGACATTAAAGCAAGCGGTCAAAGTCTCAAGACAATACAAGGAATGACGGGACCTCGCAAGCTAAGAATGTGCATTGGAAGAGTAGAAGATCAACCTAGGAACCTTAAGTTTGAGCCGAATAAAACAAATCATGTTGATTCTAGTATTAGCCATAGGCTTCTTGTAATTAATTCGAATTATGATACTATTTGCAAACCTTGTAATGATGTTCGCTTGAATTTTGTTTCTTATCATGAATGTGGTGTGAATGTCTTGTCTAATCTTTGTCAAATCCCCAATTAACTCGTTAATGCAAAATATCATGCTAAGAAGGCAAAAGGCAAAGGCGAAAGAAAGTTAGAAAACATTGGAAGCCCAGCTGGAAGAACATTTAGTAAGATAGGTTATCAATGGATACCAGTTGGCCATAAGGTTAATCGACAATGCCCACTAGAAAATGGATGCCTCTGGTAGAACTATTCCTTAAGAAGTGAACATACTTTAAATAGGGCAAATCACGAACACTAGTCTGCATCTATTCATAATAACTCCATTGATTCAATTTGTAATATGAATGCTTCTATTTCGGATGTGGGTGTTCCAACCATTGTTACTAACCAAATGGAACCCATTCTTGCATGGGGATCCCAATTATCCGATTATCCATTCTTGTTTGTGTTCAACTGCAGATCGTTCCAAATCGTTACGTGGTACACGGACTCAGTTGTTCCAAGCATATATTTGGAGACCGGTCATGCTCATGAACTTCGTGAGCAAATTCATCGGGACGATTAGATTCGGAAATGATCATTTCGGTGCAATTATGGGTTATGGAGATTACGTTGTTGGTGATAGTGTTATCTCTAGAGTATACTATGTGGAAGGTCTTGGTCATAATCTTTCTCTGTTTGGTCAATTTGTGATTACGATCTAGAAGTAGCCTTGAGAAAACATACTTGTTTTGTTAGAGAACTTGATGGTAAGGAACTGTTAAGAGGAACTCGTGGTTCAAATCTTTACACCATCTCTATCGATGATATGATGAAGTCTTCTCCAATTTGCTTGTTGTCAAAGGCTTGAAAACAAATTCATGGTTATGGCATCGTCGTCTTAATCACTTGAATTCGGCACCATCAATGATCTCTCCGAAAGGACTTAGTTGTAGGTTTACCTAGACTAAAGTATGAAAAGGATCATCTTTGTTCGGCATGCCAATTGGGAAAAAGCAAGAAGTATGCCCATAAACCCAAACCTACCAACTCATCACGAAGTTCTTTATACAATTCACATGGACTTATGTGGACCCATGAGAGTCTGAGAATATCTTTGGGAAGAAATATGTGTTAGTTGTGGTTGATGATTTCTCTAGATTCACAGGTAAAGTTCTTAAAGACAAAGGATGAAACTCAGATATCATCATCAAACTCATCAAACATTGCGAGTTCGTCTTAACAAAATGGTCGAATCATCCGCACGGACAATGGAACCGAGTTTGTTAACAAACAACTTAGTGAGTTTTATGAAAGTATTGGAATCATCATCAAAGAAGTGTTCCTTGAACTCCTCAACGAGCGGTGTAGTTGAAAGACGAAATCGAACTCTTGTGGAAGCCGCAAGGACAATCTTGATTTACTCAAAAGTTCAATGTTTCTGCGGGGTGAAGCCATCGCCACGCATGTTACACCCAAAATCGATCCTTGATTCACACCTTGCTCATGGAAAAACTCCATATGAACTTGTCCACAACATAAAACCTAATCTTTCATTCCTTCGTGTGTTCGGTGCATTGTGTTATCCAACTAATGAGGGCCAAGATTTAGGCAAACTTAAAGCTAAAGAAGACATTAGAGTATTTGTGGGTTATGCATCAAACAGAAAAGGATACCGAATCTACAACAAGAGAACCCGAAATATCATGGAAACAAATTCCTCTCCTGCTATTCCATATGTACCTCCAACTGAAGATGATTTGAAGAAATTGTTTGATCCGATGTTTGATGAACTCTATAAGACAAGTGCTATTGAACCGACAATTCCCACAACAGAGGCTATTCATATCCACGAGAATGAAGTCAATCCTTGGTCTCAATTTCATTAAGTCAAGAAGCACTGCTGCGATAACTCGATCTCATCAACAAATCATCAATCTTCGAATGTACATCATGGAACTGCTTTCGCCATCAATGATGAAGTTAATCCCTTTTGCTACTCCTAAAGATGCACCATTTGAGAACATATTTGCTCTGAATCATCATCGAACCATCTTCTTGGGAGACATCGACTCTGCTACCTCGGTCCCTCAACAAGCGCCACATGAACACCTTAGAAAATGGACTCACGATCATCCATTATACAACATCATTGGAAATCCTCTCGTCCTGTATCAACACGAAACAACTTTCAACCGATGCCTTATGGTGCTTCTTCAACTCCGTACTCTCAAAGATCGAACCAAAGGATGTTAAAACTTCCATGAATGAAGACAATTTGGTTCAATGCTATGCAAGATGAAATTCATGAGTTTGATCGACTTGATGTATGGGAGTTAGTACCGCTCCAGATTGTGCTATGATTATTGCTCTAAAATGGATCTTCAAAGTGAAACTTGATGAGCATGGTGATGTGTTGAAGAACAAGGCTTGATTAGTTGCCAAAGGATACCGTCAAGAGGAGGGTATTGACTTTGAAGAATCTTTTGCTCTGTTGCTCGAATCGAGGCAATCAAAATCTTTTGGCTAATCTGCTAGTAAGAACATGGTAGTCTATCGATGGATGTAAAGGCGGCATTTCGAGCGGAGATCTTAAAGAAGTCGTCTCGTCCACCAACTTTGAAGGATTTGTGAATCAAGAGCATCCTACTCACGTTTATCGTTTGAAGAAGGCTCTTTACGGTTTAAAGCAAGCTCCAAGGGCATGGTATGGTACCATTGTCAAAGTTTCTTCTATCTGAAGCTTCAAAGCAAAGGAGCGATTGATCCAACATTGTTCACCGAAGTCGAGCAAACATTTAATTCATGTTCAAATTTATGTTGATGATATCATCTTTGCCTCGACCGACCCCAATGAGTGTGACCGTTTTCAAATGAAATGAGTTCAAAATTTCAAATGTCAATGATGGGACAAATGTCATTTTTCACAAAGTCCACGAGGCATTTTCATAAATCAATCTAAATATGCAACCGAGATCTTAAAGAAATTTGGATTTGATTCAAGTGACCCATTGACACTCCATGATTGATCGAACTAAACTAGATGAGGACCACTCGGGGATCATGATTGACCAAACGAAATATCGTAGTATGATTGGATCACGATGTACCTCAACGCTAGTAGACCGGACATCTTGTTCATTTGTTTGCATGTGTACTAGATACCGGCAAAGCCTACTAATAAGCACCTTGAAGCGGTTAAGCGGGTCTTCGGTATCTCCAAGGAACCATCAATATGGGACTTTGGTACCGAAGGACACCGTATGTCACTAATGACCTATGCAGATCCGATCATGCAGGATGTCAAGATACTCGTCGAAATACGTGCGGAGGTGCTCGATTTTGGGTGATAAGCTTGTGAGTGGTCTTCAAAGAAGCAAATGAGTACTTCTATTTCTCTCAGAGGCGAATACATAGCCATGTCATCCTGTTGTGCTCAAATCCTTTGGTGACTATGGCTTTGTATTCAACAAAATCCTCCCTGTCTTTGTGATAATAAAAGTGCTATTGCTCTTTCATGCAATAACGTTCAACACTCAAGAGCTAAGCATATCGACATTCGACATCATTTCATCGAAACAAGTGGAAAAAGGTGTGGTGGAACTCTATTTTATGAGGTGCGAATACCGGTTAGCGAACATCTTCACCAAAGCTCTTCCAAGAGAACGTTTTGAGTTTATTCTTCCACGACTTGGCTTGAAAAGCCTTCAACGAAAACACTCAAACGTCTTCGAGAGGATGACGAGGAGTAAAAGGTTTCCTTCATCTATCTATTGTAAATATCTATTAGAAAAACAAAATACAAAATTATAAAACCTTCAAAAATCAAATAGAAAAATATAAAACTTTCAAAATCCATAAAAATTTGAAAGAAAAAAAAATCGAAAAACCCTCAAAAAATATCGTCTTTTTGTCATGTTTTTCTCGATTCGATAATATCTACGATCTTTGTGCTGTCATTCAAAGAATGACACGGGGCTTTAGATATTGTTCGAATTTTTATTTAAAAAAAAATTAGATATATATTTTTGGGAGAAAGAGAATATATGGTTTATTGTCATTTCAGGCAGTAACCCACTTTTCAAAGAAAGAACAGAGCCATACTTTATCATGTTTTCAAAATTCCATGCTCGACTCGTAAACATTTATATCTTGAAAACTAAGCGCTTTGAAAAATAACTCGGACTCTATTTTTGATAATCATCTGGACTTATTTGTCAAAATATCTATCTCTCAATCAACAACCTATGTCATTGATTGAGGGGAGAATGATTTCAATTAAATTAAAAGTTATTTGTCATTCAATTGTTTTCAAAAGATATTCATGCATGTTTTATCAATGGAGTTTAAAGTCTTAAAATCCGATCCTTATCGATTAAAACGATTTCATAATCAAGTCACAATTCTCCTAAAAGCCTTCAAAATCAATTTAAATCTATAAGAGATCACAAATCTCAAATGATTTGATAATTGTGATCGGGGAGAATGTGTGATTTAAATTGGATTTAAATTGATAATTCGTAAATGGTTTTATAAGGATGTACAAGCTCTCCTTCCCACATGTGACAAACGATTTCAAATTTTCCATGCACATGTTGAGGGAGCATCTATCTTAAACCTATGATTTGAAACGTGATCACTTATCTCAATGTTCGGGTTCCTCTAGTATGTGCAAAACTCTTTTCAAATCTCGAGGCACATATTGAGGGAGCAAACTTATGAAAACCTCATCCTTCCCAAAAATGCTTTATCTACTTATCTTGATTAGGGAAGTGATGTTGATATCTTTTAAAAAATGGATTTCAAAGAAGATAACTCTTTCTCTTGCCTCCATGTGCAAAACGATTTCAATCACTTGATGCACATGTTGAGGGGGAGCTCTTGTTCTAAAAATATCAAAAAAATAATTCAGGTACAAAATGCTTTGATAATACATCTTAAGTATCTGGATTGATTTTCAAATGGTTTTTCAATTGGTTCCAATGGCAGATGAACAATACCAAATAGACCGACCAACTTTACTTTATGTACGGTGATATAAGGATGATAAGGTTAGGTATGTGTTCCCATGATCCGCGTAACCGGAGGGATCTACCAGGACTATCCACTAGTTAGTGTAGAGTTCTTAGGTATGATGATAAAAGGAGAAAATGAGATATAGGAAGAGTGCGGATCGAGGCGAGCTAGTCTTGGAATAAACCCAACAAGGTTCTAGCTATGAAGTCTCGGTAAGCCTTGAAGGGGTTGAAGAATTAAAAGAATTGAATGAGAAAAGGGTGAAAACAAATAGCCCTCCATATATTCAACCTTAGGCGTAAACCGGGTTCAATTCATATGCTCTTGATGGTAACATCGGTATTGAAGACAAGACGTCATGGACCCAAAGGACGACTTGCACTTCAACTTTCCAAACCACTTAAGTTCCTCTTAAAAGGACTTGTTTCATTCTCACGGGGAACCGACATTATCTATCGACTTTCTCTTAGAGATTGTTGATATTGAAGAAGGAGACCCTCTCCCTAGTCTGCGGCACAGGATACAAATATGCACATATTGAGTCTAGAGCCACGAGATCATCAATAAATCTCATTAAGACACTTTCAATGAAGACTCTCTGTTTCACATAATGTGGAAAGAGAGATTATATCTTAAGTCCTACGCATTATCCTTGTGGTATTGCCGAGTGATATGTAAACATATTCACAATGAAGATGGAAAGCCCTCTGGAGCCAACATCTAACAAGCTCCTGGTGGGTGGCATGTGAGATCTATTCAATAGATCAACCATGTGACAACTGAACAGAAACAATGGGGCAATTCAATCTTTTGAATCAATCACGGTTCAGTTATGGATTGGCGTATACCTTTGAAAAACCGGTCATTGTGCTTAAAAACTCTTTTCTTTAGTACATCGACCGTGTACGAATATTTCAAATCAAAAGGTGTTTATGATTGATAATTGATTTTCATTAAAACCTTCGTTGTATTGCAAAAACAATTTCTATTGTGCGATACACAATTGTTTTCAAATCTCTTTTCATCAATCGCTGAATTTCTATTATTGGTTCACTCACTCCGTGTTGTCTTCTTTGAGGCGTTCGGTTTGAGAACGACTAGAAGCTGTTGCGAAACCTGTCAAGGAAATTCTTGAATTATACACGATCACGGCGATGCTTGTGCGATCAGCGGGAACCGTGGGCGTGTACCTCAATTCAACGAAAGTGATCAAAGACACTTTTGTGCGCTTTATTGCTAAGCGGTTTATGCGGGTACACCCGACGTTTGCGGTGACCGAATGGGCGGTCAATCCATAGTCGCATGCTCACACATTACATTCATCTCAAAAGAAATCATGATAAGTGCATCAATGACTCGATATTTTCACTCCATGCTTACGCTTTCTGCTGCGCCAATATCATGAATCAACAAAAGCTTAGTTACTCGATGAGAAGATATCATGATCCGAATGTGAGCATGTCGGTTGAAAGTCACAACATCACATAATACCAACACCACAATGGATATCTCGAGATTTTGTTAAGCGATGATCTCAAAGGCGGCTTAAAATTATTATCACGTGGATCGGTAAAGACCTCCACTTGGATTAACCAAACATGCAATGAGTGGAATCAATGACTACGAGCTTGAGCAAAGTACTACATCAAGAATGCAAGAACAATTGTTAATGTAATATCTGTTTGTATTCAATGTAATTTTAGTATATGTTTGAGGTGACCTCCTTAGGGAGATTGTTAGGAATTAGAAATTCCATGTATTAAAGAGTCGGTCACCTCAAGTATATGTAATCGTTAGAAAGCTCGTAGTCGTAGTTCTTTAAGTTAAGTAGTATTTAGTTACGTAACACCGTGGAGGACGGACGGGTCTTTACCCACTGTATGCACGATCCATGACCCGTTGTGTGGCGTTTATTGTAAGACTATAAATACTCTCTACCTTCCAAGGTAGAGAGTTGGAGCTCATAATAAGAATTTTCTTTCTCTCACTAAAGTTTCCTAAACCTCTAACTTTCTCTCTATATAATTCCACTTATACGCCCACTTTGTGTTATGGTTTGATGTGTATGTGAAATCCAATATCCTACATAACTAATTGCATTTATATCTTATAAACAGTGACACTTTACATAGCCCTTTTCTAGAGGGGTAAGGGTGCCTAATGAAACCATTAACATGTCTTACCTTGGTCATTGTGGTGGCAGGTTGAATGATCAAGGTAAGTATAGTAAGATGGAAATGTAATTAGATGGTAAATGGTGCATTAAAAAGGTGAATTGAGTCTGCAAATGGTGTAAAATGGAGATAGTTTTACTGCAGTCTCTTGTGGATTTAGTATTGTAATCTGTCATTTGATTTAAAGAAGAGTATAGGCATGTATATATCTCTTGTATGAATTTTGTATGTTTTTCAATGTCTTAATAAGATATGTTCACCTTTTGCACCAAAAAAAATAGTGACACTTTATATATAATATTGCTTATCGAAATGCCTCATTATATAATTTCGTACATGACCTTCAAAATTTTCGCCGATTCATGAGACGGCCTTGTGCCATGGCTGCTATCAACTCTCTTCTAAGATGCCATTCTTCCCCGTACATTTACTAGCCAAAGGAGTATATGTTGGAAATGTATATATTTACAAACATGTGAATGTCCGGATTCGAACTCGTGATCACGGGATTACACACATTAGCGAATGAGAATTAAAGTTAATAATTAATGTTTATGTTTACGATTAATTATTGCACATTAAGTCCGGTTAACGATCGTTAAGTATTTAACGGAAAAATGACTAACGAGCGTTAAATGAAAAGAGAAAGGACTAGAAATGGAAAACTTGGAAACGTTATGGGTTTCCCTTTGGGCTTTGCATAGTGGCCGGCCATAGGGGCTTTCCCAAGCCCTAATTCATAACTTGTTCCTAAAGTTTCCATACACTATATAAACAAGGCTAGGTTCTAGGGTTTTTCATATCACTTGTGCATTGAATTAACCTAGATCTCTCTCTCTCTCTCTTCTCCATATTTCGGCCGAACACCCCTTGTAAGGGAGTTTGGTTTCGTTTTTCTTAAACGAGGACTTGTGTTAGATCTAGCAATCGCTTGATTCGTTGGTTAATTCGTGTGTACAAGAGCGTGGTAGTAAGACACTATTCTTACACCATATTGGTTTGAGTTGTAGAGCGGTGAGGACAACTCTTCAAACCACTTCTTTGTTTTGCTCAAAGGATCGACATTCGCAAGAGTGCGTTACGCATACTTTCGGTTAATTAATTTATTTGTTATGATCTTTAAGTCTTCATTGTGTACTCTTGATGTCTTTATGTTTTATTGTATTTTATATATCATAAACTCAACAGTGGCATCACGAGCCTTGTATAACAAGTAATTAATTACTGAAACACATAAATAAAATAAACATGTTGTGTTATTATATGTATGCATAGATCTAGGGTTTGCAAATCCTAAACCCTAATTTTTTATAGGGGGCGTTTTTTTGGTGCCCTATTTAGGGTTTTGTAAACTAATGTTTTAATTGGATTAGAAACCCTAAGATGCATGCAACTTTATGTGTATATGCGTAACTCTGTTTGAATTGCATTAATTGTTAAGTGTAATTTTATGTCCATGATAATTATCTGCATGTTTTATCATGGATCTGCTTTTATTGTATGTCTTTCTTGTTTAAGTGATATACACTAAATTATGATAGATCTAAAATTGGGAAGACCTCAATCATTATTAATTTAATAGGATTTATCAAAAGCGTTTGCATGTGGCTATTTGATATGCATGACTTTTATTTGTTATGCATTTATTGTTTATTTGTTTATTTTACAAATACTTGCTTGTTTGTTATGTGTAACAAGGGTATTTTACAAGAAAAATAAACCGACCTAAACAATGGTGAAACATGTATTTTAAGAATAGTAATCATAATCGTTTAATTGATTGATGACTTTGGTACAAATGGTGAGCAGCTCACCCATGAGAATGAACTATAAAGGGGTTATTAAAAGAAGTGCATACGATCGCTTTGAAAGGATGTCTAAGGTTGTGCTTTAGCGCGTGCACGGTCCTCGCCCTCTGTAAGTTCGAATGGAGCTACTTAGTAAGCCATTAAATGTGCAAGCTCATCTTAAGGGCGAATTAGTGTTAATTCCATGCGCCACTTCGGTGGTAATTATCCGAAACACTAAGTGTTTACACTTATGCAAAAGTACGGTATAATGGATGATAATTAATACTAAATTCCTTGATTGGTGAAACCAATACCTCAATTAAAGTTTGATGATGAAAAACTTAAACATTAAAACAAGATATAAATGTTTTAATAAAACCTATGTTACGAAGATGAATGCATGACATCTTTGTACATATTTGATTTAACATAAAAATTATTACCCTTTAATTTAAGTTATATGCCATCCAACGAAGCGGAAACACCTAAGATTACTTTCTATTTGCGTGAGAACGTGACTTAGATCGTAATCAAAGGGTAAAATGTCCACGTGTCGTGAGCGGGCATGGACGATTTTGCGGTTTCTTAAGTTGGACAACTTAATTGAGTTAGGCGGTGAGCGGCAATTCAAGGCATAAGATGGGATAAAACATGTTTACATGGCGATTGAAATTGGCTATATGTAAATCCCATAAATCTAGGAATTGCAATTGATATTGGCAATTGAGCAAAACCTCTACCATTTTGTATAAGGTTCATTACTAACGGATCAAGCGGCGTGATGAGATTATGACAATTTGGATCCTAGTTTTCAATAAATATTAATTGGTTATATGAATATGAACCTTGGGTATTTAATTGTTTATTGAAAAGGAAAATTATCGAAAATACTAAAATTGAATTTTGTAATTCTTTTGAATGTATAAATGCAACATTTAACAGTAAGCGAGGTTTAGTCTTTGATCGATAAATTGATCCATTACGCTTTCAAACAAATGTTTGATCGAGAATAATTTACCGAAAAGACAAGCGAAGTCTCTTTTCCATGGGAGAAGCATGAGACTCAATCCTATTCCTTTACATGAATGAGAAAGGTATAATAGGAACATTTGAATTGTCTAAATTCTAAATGTAACTCATAGCAATGAATTGCATCTTATTTTCCATAAAGATTTCATTACCTTCATTTGGTGAATGAATCCTTTTGTAACAACATGAATGTTGGTTAAGCTGGAAAATATGTATGTGAGTTACTAAATTAGAAGCTAGACTAATTACCACGAAAATTGGTAAAAGGCAAACTAGCATATTTTATCTAGTTGTTTTGCTTTAGCCTTTAAAGGTGCTACATACCAGTATGGGGATGGTAGGCCTGTTAAGGAAGAAATTGCATACCCAATTTTTCGAGTTAATAACATTGATGGATAACCCATCATTCATAGAGTAGAATACACCTTTTAGTACCTTAGTAATGATTACGTATGGTTCTTTAAAGGTGTAGGAAAGTAAAAAGCAAGCAAGTTGTTTTCACTAGTTATGCAACACTTACAATGTTGTCAGATTCAGTGGGAGCATTTGTGTTGCATTACTGAATAAGAAGTTGTTTTAATGATTTCTAATTCAGTGGGAGCTACAAGCCTTATTTCTGTGTAGTAACCAGTTATCTTCAAAGATAATTACTTTCCAATTGTAGGCACTTATGGTTTTCAAGGATTGTCATGTGCGTTTCCTTACTAATCAATATAGTCCTACATCTACTTGTTATATCTATGACACAAATCATATTAATCAAATAAGCGAGCGTGTATCGTGTTGTTTATACGCTACATGATGTTGTTCCATGCACAAGTGGGAGAAATCTTTATTGTGTGCAAGGTACAACACATATAAATATGATTCTCTTGACCGCAAGGTAAAAGAGTAACGTTCAATAGGAATTATACATTTAAATATGTATGATTGCCCTTATTAAGAACATGTGTCAAGATGATAACAAAGACTACTTTATTTTCAATATTTATGTCATTCAATATTTAAGAAACACTTGTAGTTACAATTTATGTTACGTGAGAACGTGAACTAGATTATAGCCCAAGGTAAAATATCCACGTGTCGTGAGCGAGCATGGATGATTTTGTAGTTTCTTCGTTGAATTTTCATGGAATGACATAATTAAATGAAGTAATCTAATACTACTTTGAATTTAAGTATTCGTTGAATGACTTAAATATATGTAGTAAATATTAACTTGAAATATTAATTGAAACACGAGGTGGTGTTCATAATTACTTTAATTACAAATGTTTATGATTTTGTAAAGTCACAAACATGAAGTCTTTTAATACAAGACTTACAATATAAAGTAAGCATTAACTTGCTATGTTTTAAGACATATGCATGAAGTCAATGAGTTGATCAATGACTTATAACGTATAGTGGGATTATAAGCGATATGTCTTTTGATTTGGTCAAAATACTTGAGTTATAATGTATGCAATTGACTTGGTAATTCTATTGTACCATTAAGTTTTACTTTGTTGGTAAATAGGTAAGCCAAAAGTAGATGGTTATCTTAAATATTATTAGATTATCTTACAATATTAATTCTAATGAAATACCATAGTTTTATGGTATGTTCGGTTAGAAGAATCAAAATCTATTGGCATGTTTGATTCAAGATAACTATAGTTTCTTCCACATGTTATCAAGGTTAGAAGATTGAGTATAGATTGAATATACTCAATAAGACTCCAACCTAGAAGATTGATAAGACACCATTTGTTTATGGAATGTGATGAATCACATTAAGTCTTATAAATGAAGTTCGAATTTGTTAAACTACTTATAGAGTGAGTTGTAACAAACTAATGTTAGGAAGCATCAATGTTTTTGTAATATCCCAAAAGAGAACAATGTATTGTTGCTCTACTTGATAAACTATTTAAAGGTAATCTTTAAATTGTTAAAGGCAAGTGGGAGTTTTGTTTAGATCTTGAAAGATTGAATTACAAAATACATAATCTTCTAAAATGCACTAGCAAATATCATGATGAGGCTAAACATGTAAATGATAGACCTCAAAATGATGGAATTGTCATTCATAGATCCGTAAGGATATCTCGGATATTTAATATCTTTGAGGATTATGAGTTCTGAGGATCATGGTAAGCCTGTTAATCATGATGATGAATTTACCAAATGTTGAATTGTGGTAAATCAATCATACTATGAATGTTGAGATGCTGTCCATAAATATAATCAATTTTAGATACTTGGTTTATCTAAATGAAGATGATTTTCTTCAAAGGATGGAAACCCTAGTGGTTTAAATCTTTATGTAGAAATTATATGGACAATATTGTACACATATTTAATGCATGTCTAGTGATAATAATATTAATCATATTTAAGCAATTAACTATGATTGAATATTCTTTCTAGATACATTAAATAAAAGTATAAAGATTATAATTGTCATACTTAGTTTCATTGATATGAAATTTTGACAATGAATATCAAAACTCTTTGTTGTGGAATTACTTTTGCGAGGACGATAAGTAATACAAAGTAGTTTTATGAATTCAAATAATCTTTGAATATGTACAAGCTGCAAGAATTCATGAATGGGTATATGCATGCATCTATGAGATGATTCTTATGTTTAATATTAAATCAATGTCTGATTTAATAAATTAAAATAAGATAGCTCATAAGTATTCCTGAAAGCTAGTGAGAGTATTATTTTCTTAAATCTTATATGTTGTATGGGCAACTACATTCCACCTAAATTAAGTTTTAATTGGGAATGAAACTTTGTTTGTAAGATTTGGAAATAAGACATACAACCTTGGAATATGTGTTTATAAACATATGCGGTAAAATAAATGAGTCTAATAAAACATGATAAATACATATCTTTGACAAGATATAATATGAATGAGATCTTAAAGTTTAACTTGAAGATTCATCATGTACATCATGTTGTGTATAAGATTGTTGTGTCATGCTTGGTTACAAGATGATTTGACAACATTGAAAGTTGTTAGTGTAATAAATATTTTAAAAGGAATATGTTTGGATTTAGAATCTCATTCCACGATCGGATATGCTCCTAGATTCTATGGATGAAAATATGGCAATTATTTCATAATTGTCATTGCCAACAAACTTGAGTTTGGTAGGCACCAACATTACACTATAACTGTTTGAAGTTTATGGATGTTTAAAGAGCATATTGTTGTACACAATGATGCTGGTATAATTGAGATGACACTCAATTCTAGTCATGGTATCCTTGATGATGACCATATTGATTAGTTATGCTCAACTAAGAGCATAGTTGCATTATACATTAAAGAATGAAGAATACTTTAAAACTTTTAAAGTTTTGAAAGATGATTGTCATATAAAGGTGGTTCAGGTTATCACGCACCTTATGGAATGATATGACAATATCAAGATATGTGTAAACACATACAAGAAATTCAATTATTGAATTTTTGAAATAAGTATTCTCAAAATTCTTGTAGATCAAAGTTAGTTGAAATTATGCCTTGTCAACAAGTATGAGTTGCATGACTTGTGGCAAAATTCAGAGAATTATCATGCATTGATCTATTTAGTATTTGGATAAAGGATGTAGAACAATTATTATTTATAATGAATTAAAGTACGGTATACGTTTAATTTCATTTATAATATTGTGTCCTGTATTTGCATGTTTAAATCCTTGAATAACTTAAGTTATTCTAAATAGTCCGTTGTCAATCAATAACATGGGAATGATATTGAATTAAGACAAATATGAGTATTAGTTAGAATATACTTGAAAGTATATTGATGCGTAGCATGACTAATTTCAGATGATATTCAATGAATTGAGTATAGGACTTATCCCACCCACATGATGGTACTTTATGGATCTTAGTCATTAAGTACATCGTGAATATTTATCCTCTGACTTGAGATATCGAGATATGTCATGGATGTAGTGCATTTACGTGAAGCAATCTAACGCTATCGTGGCGGTAGTTATAAGGGTTGTTTTCGAAGTGTTGCGAAATTTATGAATTCGCTTGTAGTCAAAGCAGGATTTGTTTCCTTCAAATTTATTTTGAAGTATAATCTTCTTTGGGCCCTCGTAGGGTTGTTAAGATGTTTGCATGGCCATGCCCAAGGTCTTCGGAATATGTTCGGAAGAATTGGTAATCTTGATCAATCACATAAAGCGAGAAGCAGAATAGTTAATTAAGAAATGAGTGAGATCCATATTCTTATTAACATGGTATTAGAAACAAAGGATGAATATGATGATGAATCATCAAACTTGGTTTTCTCCGAAAACCATACACGAGTTATCCGGGGCATTGGCGTGTTGCTAGACGCTAACCAATGTCATTTCACGTTTGTAAACATATCCAGTGGGGCTGTTGAAAATGTATATATTTACAAACATGTGAATGTCGGATTCGAACTCGTGATCACGGGATGCACACATTAGCGAATGAGAATTAAAGTTAATAATTAATGTTTATGTTTACGATTAATTATTGCACATTAAGTCCGGTTAACGATCGTTAAGTATTTAACGGAAAAATGACTAACGATGACGTTAAATGAAAAGAAAGGACTAGTAATGGAAAACTTGGAAAAGTTATGGGTTTTCTTTGGGGCTTGGGCTTTGCATAGTGGCGGCCAAGGGGCTTTCCCAAGCCCTAATCCATAACTTGTTCCCAAAGTTTCCATACACTATATAAACAAGGCTAGGTTCTAGGGTTTTCATCACTTGTGCATTGAATTAACCTAGATCTCTCTCTCTCTCTCTTGTCCATATTTCGGCGAACACCCTTGTAAGGGAGTTTGGTTTCGTTTTTTCTTAAACGAGGACTTGTGTTAGATCTAGCAATCGCTTGATTCGTTGGTTAATCGTGTGTACAAGAGCGTGGTAGTAAGACACTATTCTTACACCATATTGGTTTGAGTTGTAGAGCGGTGAGGACAACTCTTCAAACCACTTCTTTGTTTTGCTCAAAGGATCGACATTCGCAAGAAGTGCGTTACGCATACTTTCAATTAATTAATTTATTTGTTATGATCTTTAAGTCTTCGTTGTGTACTCTTGATGTCTTTATGTTTTATTGTATTTTATATATCATAAACTCAACAGACTCTCTTGGATAATTGTGCGAGGAGCAAGCTCATTGATGAAGCATATCCTATAGCGATCAAGTGTTGCAGGAGTTAGTTTAAAGGGTTTTATGGATTGCTTGATTGTTTTCAACCTTCATTTGCCATCATTGAATTTACACTTATTTACACTTAAAACGATTTTGGATTAACGTTTGAACAATCAACTATACTTCTCAACTTCATATGTACGCTACCATCACTAGCCAAATGAGAATAATTTTTTTGGTGCGAAGGATTTTTTATACAAGTTTCAACTCGTTTGCGGGCTAAACAATTTAAACCAAAACAAAGTTACTCATTGTAGAACAAAACAGTAACAATTTAACAAAACACTAAATGATACCATAAATGTTATACAAAAACATTGATTCAGATTAATATCTTCTCACGTAAAAGAGTAAAAGGTTAAAATGATAGGTCACATTTGTTATTGATTCTTTGAACTTCACCTCAAACACTTAACTAAGAATCAAAATCATCAACATTTAGAGCTTGTTCAAAGTCAGGGACATCTTTCACTTCAAGAAAGACATACGCTTCCACTCCTTTTCCCTGTGCATCATCAATCAAACATCCAGAATTCCTCAAAGTGATGGTCCCAGGAACCACCCAAATAGGCTTCCCAGAACCAAAGTCAGTTTCATAAAACGGAAACTTGCACCAACTAGTTAATATGACCACATTAGTAGATAGAGGATTTATACTAGCTAACCTTAAGTGAGAATTCAAAACCATAATTTGCCCTTCTTCACTATTGTGGTACACCTTTGAGTAGTTATTTATGATTTTCTTGATACAATCACTTAAACGATCTACCAATCTATCAGTTGTTTCATAAATCCCAGATTCCGTGGTACAAAACCCAAAAAGATTCCCACAAGAATTTTCAAATATTGGGGACGCCATTTTGCCCCTTAAGTTAACAGTCTGAAGGAGAATAGACTCTCTTGGATAATTGTGTGTTGCCTTATCAATAGCATTGAGAGCCTTCCAAATCATCGCAGACACCAATTGTACCTTTGACAATTGTCGTGTGCTAACTTTTCCACTCGCGATGGCCTTAGCTTTCATGTTGGATATGTCACTCTCAGAGAAAAGAAGTTTCATTCTCGTATGCTTGCTTAACATGTCATCAGTCATAGTCATAGGCGGTTGTGGAAAGGATGGTAAATCGCGAGGTGGAAACAACAAGGATGAGTTGAAACCCGGCCCTAGGAATTCAACCTCATTCTCTTCACGATTCATTGAAGCCCATACATTAAGAAATGTGCATAGAGTTGATGCATCAACAATCTTATGTGCAACACTAACACCAATCGCTACACCCCCACATTCAAACAATGTTACCTGGATTGCAAGCAACGGGTCACTCAATAGATAAGCAGACCCACTTTTGAACGGGATGAACTCATCAACCAGCATGGCATTCACTTCAAAACCAAGAAAATATTGAAGTTTGATATTGACTTTGGCGTATATAAACTCAGCTCCTTCATCATTACACTCAACCGTCTTTATTTCATCAACATATCTACCGGCAAGAGGGTAGAATCATGTTAACGTTTTCTCAAGGGATTTTTCTAGTTTGGAAACGAACTTTCGGTTGTGATTGCCATTTGGGGAAAAGAATAGAACCACGCCTACATATAAGGGAGGAGTAAGCTCATCAATGAAGCCTATCCTATAACGACCATAGGTCGCAGGAGTTGGATCAAAGGGTTTAATGAATTTGCTTGATTGTTTTTCTACCTTCATTGCTATTATTGATTTTACACTTATCTATCTTGTTGAACTAAATGGAAAATGAGAATGCTCTCATATAAACCAGGTTTACAGTCGGCTATAACGTAAGAAACTACATGTCTCAGTTTTTATTTATTGAAGACAATTAGCATCTAGTATTAATACAATATTATTGAAGTAAGCATTAATGCAAAATCGAGGCACATGTCACATGGCTCTTGTATATAGTATTGTACCATATGTATCATACAAAATAGTAAGAAGGTATCAAAGTGATGATCCAATCACATATATTATATTGGTATAGTGTAATGATCATATAT
Source organism: Chrysanthemum lavandulifolium (assembly GCA_022545495.1). Lineage (NCBI taxonomy): Eukaryota > Viridiplantae > Streptophyta > Magnoliopsida > Asterales > Asteraceae > Chrysanthemum > Chrysanthemum lavandulifolium. Next base: position 270,712,975 of record CM040239.1, on the reverse strand, counting down.
TTGTATAGTAGGTTCATATATGACCCATTCATAATGTCATGTAGTATCCATGGCATCTAATATAAAAAGATTCTGAAATGGCAATAAAAAGGATTACAAGCTTTTCGTCTTCAAAAGAAACTTGCCCTAACTGCTCACCTAAGATCAAAATTTTGTTGAGGAATGGTGCAAGTGTCAAATCTAGCTTATTAACTGATCAACCACAGCGCGCTACAACATCTGCAGCTTCTTGATTTTGGATGACAGTGGCAAGCTGTTTCACTTTTCTACTAGACTGCAAATATAAGTAATGTAAAATAGTGAGCCAGCGGACAGCATATTCAGTATGCCTGTCATCTACATGCAGGAGTACTTTTTTCCTAATGAATGGATTGAATTGTTATGTGCTATCTTTAACGAGTAAAACTTTGTTTTGACCCGTTACTCAATTATCCAACTATTTCATCACCTCTATCTTCAGCCTAAGTCTAATACATATGCAACTTTTGCATCAAGACAGTTCAACGTAGTTGTTTGAGCATTTGTGTAAGCAAGAAGCATGCAGGAAAAAATGTCAAATTTTAACAGCCGCAATTCCATTGATTGGTTCAAAATTCAAAATCTCGCCAAATTTCAATATGTTCCGGTTAAAATCTTGTTTCTTTGTCTCAAGTGAACTGTGATCAATATTAAGCAACTCGGCAAAAAAACCATATAATTAAACATATGAAATGCAAGATAGCATACAAGAATAAAAAGATCAGAAACAAGAACACCTTGAATCAATGATTTAAGTACTGAAAAGATTGACATAGAGAGCTTCTTCGAAGTAGGGGACGTCCTTAACGTCAAGAAAGACGTACGCTTCCACTCCATTACCTTGCGCATCATCAATCAAAAATCCTGTATTCTTTAAGGGTACGGTCCCTGGAGCCACCCAAATGGGTTTTCCAAAACCAAAGTCAACTTCATAAAAAGGGAACTTACACCAACTAGTTAACCTTATCACATTAGTTGATTCAGAAACATTGGTTATATTTAAGTGTGAATTCAAAACCATTGTTTGCCCTTCTTCGCTATCGTGGTATACCTTTGAGTAATTATGTGTGGTTCTCGTGATGGAATCATGTACAAGATATACCAACTCTTGATTGTTTTAACAATACGAATTGTGGCACAAAACCCGTATATATTCCCACAAGAATCTTTGGGTATTGATAACGCCATTTTCCCCCTTAGGTTTCTGATTTGGAGGAGTATAGTATCTTTGATATGTGTGTGTCGCTCGATCAACCCCAATGAGAGCCTTCCATATGATCCCGGACACCAACTGCACTTTGACAAGTAATAAGTGCTAATTTTCCCACCCAATGGCCTTTGCTTTCATGTTGGAAATTTCATTCTCCATGAATGTGAGTTTCTTTCTTGTGTACTTGCTTGACATAGCATCAATTCTAGGTGGTTGAATAGGCGTATGCCATGGGAGAAATAGCAAGGATGAGTTGAAACCAGGACACGCAAATTCAATCTCATTTTCTTCTCGAATCATACAAGCCCATTCATTAAGGAATGTACATAAACTGGAAACATCAGCAATCTTGTGTGAAACACTTACACCAACTGCTACACCCGCACACTCGAACATGGTCACTTGAATTGCAAGTAACGGGTCACTGTATACAAGAGGTGTTGGTTTTATAGACAATAAATTAATAGACGTGAGTTAGGATCGAACTCGAGACTTTGGGATTGCACACTTTACGTATGAGAATTTAAAGTTAATAATTAAATATAAATGTTGTATTTATTTATTTATTAAGCGAAATAACTAACTGACGTTAAGTAATTAATGTAATGGACTAACGGTCGTTAAATGTTTATGGAAAATGATCTAATTGCAAAAGTTGGGAAGGTTCAGGAATCCCTTTGAGGGACTCCAAACCGATCGGCCATAGGGACAAAATAAGGAAAGAAAAACCAACTTGTTCACCAAGTTTGCTTGGGTATATAAACAAGGCTTGGGGTTTTATTTTTCCATCTCTTGTGCTCATTAGCTAAACCCTAAAATTGTTTTGTGTGTGTTTTTGTCTCCAAAACCGGTCGACACCTTCATTAGGTTCGATCCAAAGCTTTTCCACAATAACAAGTTATTTGTTTGATAAAAACTAGCGGTACTTTAATTCGGTTTAGTACGTGTGTACAAGAACATAGTAATAACATACTTTTGTTATTATCTTGGATTGAATTACAAAACGGTAATGGGTAATTCATATAATCCTATAAACCCTAATTAGGGTTCATCCTAATTGCTAGTTTGTGGATTTGATTCTTGTTCGGCTAGAATCAAGAAAGTACATATACTTTATTCTTTAGTTAATTAATTATTCATTATATGTTCCTATACGCTTCGCACTTACTTTGATGTTTATTGTTTATATTTATGATTAGTCATGTTATATAATTCCAACGGTGGCATCACGAGTCATTGGTTTAATGAGTAATTAATTACTAAACACGTAAAACCGGATATTGTATTGTGTTTGATATGATTTATTCTAGGGTTTTGGTTATGATTATATAAACCCTAATTTTAGGGTTAAGGATTTTGCCCTAATTTGGTTTTAAAAATCTATTATGGATCGAAAATTTTTTTTGGTGGAAACCCTAAAATTTTTAGTCGATTTCTAAATTTTTTTAGGGTTTATATTAATTGTTATATTATCAATATCGAAACCTAGATTTAATATATTTGTTACGTGATAAATTCATGAATAAAGTGTTATGAGACATGGAATTGTATGCGATCTTGTGACTTAATTGAATAATTGTTATGTTATATCCATGATGATACATGCATGTTTGTCATGGATAGTTGCTTGTATTATTATTTAATTGTTAAGATTGGATTAATTGTTAAGTTTTATACACATGTATAATTATGATAAATCTTGAATTGGGAAAAACTCCAATTATATACATTAATGAATCAATTATGTACAATTTGGTATATTATTAATTATGGGTTTACGCAATCGATTCTTCGATGTATGTGGCTCACTCTCAATTGAGAGGTGAAAGCCCTAATTAATATATCGTTAATTAAACCTAGACATTGATTATTAATAGGGTTTTATCGAATAAGTTGCATGTGGCTACTTGTTTACACGTATAAATTGTTTATTATGTGCGCATTGTTTTTAGTTGTTTATATTTTTTATTGGTATTACTTGTTTGTTTATTATGTGCGGCGCTTTTAAGCAAAGGGTAATTTTGAATAGAAAATAATACGGACTAAACAATGGTGAAATTTGATTTGTTTTGGAAGAGTTAAGTTTTCAAAAGTTTAATTGATTGGTGACTTTGGTACAATGATCGAACAGCTCACCCATTCGAATGAACTATAAAGGGTTATTTAAGAAGTGCACAATACACTGAATGGATGTCTAAGGTTATGCGTTTGCGCTTACCGGTCCTCTCGCCTCTGTAAGTTCGAATGGAGCTACTTAGTAAGCCATAAAATGTACAAGCTCATCTTAAGGCGAATTAGTTTTAATTCCATGCGCCACTTCGGTGGTAATTATCCAAACACTAAGTGTTTACACTTATGCAAAAGTACGGTATAATGGATGATAATTAACACTAAATTCCTTGATTGGTGAACCCAATACCTCAATCAAAACTTTGATAATTTGATCTTTATGAATTGGTAATAAAAAGTTTTTTATTAAAATTATGCTACAAGATGAATGCATGACATCTTTGTACATATTTGATTTGACCACATAAAATCAAAACTAGTACCCTTTTAAATTAAGTATATGCCATCTAATTAAAAGGAACACTTGAAGTTGCAATTTACGTCATGACAGTACTTGGCGAGATTGTAATGGAGAGGTAAATCTCTATGTAAAGTCAGACCTTACATGGACATATTTGCAGTTCTTTAAGTTAGACACTTAAATTGAGTAGGAAGTGAGACCTGGACTCAATGGCATAAGATGGGATGAAACATGTTTATATTTGCAATAGCGTTGGAAAATATAAATCCCATAATGATCTAGGAGTTGAAAATTGTTTGCCAATTAATGTTCGACGATTACCTTATTATATCGTTCGTTGCTAGCGGATCAATGATGTAATGAACCTATGATAATTTGGATCCTAGTTTTCTAGAAAATTCTATGGTTATATGAATATTACCTTGGGTATTTTATTTTCTTGAAAAGTTTAATTATCGAAAATACTAAAATTGAATTTTGCTAATTCTTTAAATGTATTAATGCAACATTAAACTGTAAACGTAGGTTATTCCTGTATTGGTAAAATTGATCTACACCTGTAAGGGTTTTAGTAGAGTCAACGTTACTAAAAGAATAAACCTAGTCCTCTTTTCACGCGAAAGAGTGAGATTCAACCCTATCCCTTTTCATGAATGAAGAAAGGTATGATAGGACAATTAGAATTGTCTAAATTCTAAATTCATAACTCGTAAGCATTTTTAATAGTTAAGAAAATTGCATATTTTCTGAGTTATTAAATTAGAAGCTAGACTAATTACTGTATAATTGGTAAACAACAAACTAGCATATTTTATCTAGTTGTTGTGTTTTGACCATTTAAAAGTACTACTTACAATCGTTGGAATAGTAGAACTATTAAGAAAGAAATTGCATGCCCAATTTTTCAAGTTAATAACATTGATGGATAAATTCATCATCTACGTAGTAGAATACACTCTTTTAGTACATAAGTAATTGTTATGTATGGACTTTCTCAAAAGTGTAAGGAAGTAAATAGAACACTATTTTCTTTCTTTGGTTAATGAAACACTTTCAATGTTGTCAAATCCATTGGGAGTGTTGTGTTCTTATTAATTGAATAAGGAATTAATGTAATGATCTCTTATTCATTGGGAGTTACAAGCTTTGTCATCTTAGTAGTAACCCATTATCTCTAGAATGTCTTAAGATAATTACTTTCCACTTGTAGACACTTATGTTTTTAAGGATAGTCATGTACGTTTCCTTATTAGACAATGAAGTGGTTCTACATCTACTAGTTATGCTAATATCAATGACACAATCATATTAGTCACATAAACAAATATATGTCGTGTTGTTTATACGCTACATGATGTTGTTCCATGCACAAGTGGGAGAAATCTATATTGTGTGCAAGGTACAACATATAAGTATATGATTTAACTGATTCTCTTGATGCGCAAGGTAAGAGATTAACGTTCTAATATAACTTGTACATATCTAATTCAAGAAACACTTGGTGTTACAATTTACGTCATGTGAGAACTTGGCGAGATTGCAACAACAAAGTAAATCTCTATGTGAAGTCAGACCTTGCATGGACATATTTGCAGTTTCTAAATTAGAAAAGTATTTAGAACTTGTGTCAAAATGATATATAAGACTACTTCAAATTAGATATTTATGTATTATTAGAATGACATAAATGAAGTAATCTAATACTACTTCAATTTGTTTATTTATGAATTTTGGAATGACATAAATGGAAAATAATGTAGTCCTACATTATTATGAAGTAATATAAATTAACTTGAAATTACTATTGAAACCAAGAGTTGTGTTCATAATTACTTTAGTTAAACATGTTTATGATTCATTGTAAAGACATAAACATAAAGTCTTTTTAGACTTATAATAAAGTAAGACGTTAACTTGTTATGTTTTTTAATTAAGACATATACAAGAAGTCATTGAGTTGATCAATGATTTATAACGTATAATGGGATTATAACAGTTTATGTTTCTTGTTGAGACTTGGATATGAAGTGACTTGATTAAAAGGTACTTGTGTTATAAAGCATGTAATTGGCTTGGAAAGTCTATTATACCATTAAGTTGACTTAGTTGGTAAATGGGTAAGCCAAAAGGAATATGTTTATCTTAAATATTGTTAGATTGTCTTACAATATTAATTCTAATGAATACCACAAGTTGATGGTATTTTCAGTTAGGAGAATCAGACTCTATTTGATTTGTTTGATTCAAGATAACCATAACTTCTTTCTTAAAAGGTAACAAGGTTAGAATATTGAGTATGGATTGAATATACTCAATATGACTCCAACCTAGAAGATTGTTAAAACACCATTTCATTATGGAATGTGATGAATCACATTAAGTTTTAAAATTGAATATTCTGAATTTGTTAAACTATTAATGAATAGGTTATTTAAAATCAGGAATTATCAATGTGTATTTGTAATGTCCCAAAAGAGAACAATGTAGTTTTGCTCTAATTGCTAAGTATATATAGATAGTCTATATATTACAAAAGGCAAGTGGGAGTTTTTCTATCTTGAAAGATAAAATTACAAGATACATAATCTTCTAAAACACACTAGTAAATATCATGATGAGGTTAGACATGTAAATGATAAACCTCAAGATGATGGAATTATCATTCATAGATCTGCAAGGATATCTCGGATATTTGACTTATATCTTTGAGAAATATGAGTTCTGAGGATTATAGTAAACACGATAATCATTATGATGGATTACCAAATATTGAATTGGGTAAATTACTCATACTATGAATGTTAAAGATGTCCATAAAGATAATCAATTTTGGAAATTTGGTTTATCTTAATAGTTAGACTAGAGAATGGAAATGAGTTTCTTCAAAGAGATGAAAAACGCTAGTGGTTTGAATTTCTATGTAGAAATCATATGGACAATATTGTACACATATTTAATGCATGTTTTATGACAAGATTATTAATCATATTTAAGCAATTAATTGTGATTGAACATTCTTTCCTAAGACACATTAAATATACATAGATGATAATTGTCATACTTGTTTTCATTAATATGAAATATGACAATGGAATATCAAAACTCTTTCTTGAGAAATTACTTGAGCGAGGAAGGTAAGTAATTGAAAGGTTTTTTGAATTCATATAATCTTTGGAAGTGTACGAAGTGCAATAATTCATGAATGGATAAATGCATGCATCTATGAAATTATTCTTATGTTAAATTATTAAATCCATTTTCGATTTATAATTAAAATAAGATAAATTTTAACTATTCCTGAAAGCTAGTGGGAGTATTATGTTAAGGTTTTAAATCTTATATGTTGTATAACATATAGGAAGTAACATTCCTTGAAAGTTAAATGTTAAGTCTTAGATTGGAATGAAACTTCACTTATAAGATTTAAGAATTAAAACATACAACCTTGGAATATATGTTTATTGTTAATAAACATGTGCAGTAAAATAAATGATTCTAATAAAACATGATATATGGATAAATATCTTTTGACAAGATAGAATATGAATGAATTCTAAGTTTGACATGTAGATTCATCATGTACATCATGTAGTATATTAAAATTGTTGTATCATTCTTGAATAAGAAGTGATTTGACAACATTGATATCTAACTAAAAGTTATTAGATAACTTGTGTAATGAATATTCTAATAGAATTACATCCTCTCAGCCTGGAATTGCTCCTAGATTCTATGGATGAACAATATGTCAATTGTTGTGCAAATTGTCATCAGCTTTAAACTTGAAAGTTAGGAAAGCATCAAACATTACACAATAAGATATTAAAGTTTACGGAGTTTTAATGGGCACATTGTTGTTTGTATACAATGATCTTTGGTTTAATTGAGATGACACTCAATACTAGTCGTGGTAGGATTTCATCCTTGTTAATGGCCATGTGAACTAGTAGTGCTTATCTAAGAGCACGATTGCATTATACATTAAAAGAATAAGAATACTTTAAACTTTGAAATGTTTGAAAGTTTAAATTGTCATAAATTGGTGAAAGAGGATGTCACACACTTTATGAATTATTATGTGGATTGGTGAATGCACACATACAAGGACTTCACTAATTGAATTCTTGAAATAAGTATTCTCAAAATTACGATAGATCAAGTTGGTTGATTTATGTCTTGTCAACAAGTATGATTGTCATTACTTGAAGCATAATTCATCAACTGGAATTTTCATGCATTGATCTATTTGGTATTTGGATAAGGGATGTTAAACAATTGTTATAATAAATCAAATACTTGGTATGTTTGATTTTATAATATATTGTATCCTATATTTGCATGTTTAATCCGTGAATAATTTATTTATTCTAAATCGTCCGTTGTCGATTAATGATATGGGAGTATCATTAAACTAAGACAAATCGAGAGATATGGTAGAATATACTTGAAAGTATATTGATGAGAATGCATACCAATTTAGGATGATATTCAATGAATTGAATATAGGACTTATCTAACTACATAATTTACTTTGTGGATATTGTTATAAGTAAATTATGAATAGTTATCCTCGGACTTGAGATACCGGATAAGTGTCATGAATGTAGTGCATTTACGTGGAACAACTTAACGCTACACGTGGCGGTAGTCATAAGGGTTGTTTCACGAAGTGTTGCAAAGTTCATGGGTTATTCTCGTAGTCAAGAAAGAATTTGTTCCTTCAAATTTATTTGGAGTTTAATCTTCTTTGGGCCCTCGTAGGGTTGACAAGATGTTTGTGCCCACACCCAAAATCTCCACGAATATGTTCGTAAGATTTGGTAATCTTGCTCAATCACTTATAACGGAAAGCAGAATAGTTGGATAAAGAATGACTTAATTCCATATCTTTATTTAACATGGTATTAGAAACAAAAGGATAATAATAATGAGAAATCATTAAAGGTTTTCCAGAGCCTTGCTCGAGTTGTACTAGAGGCATCAAGTGTTGCTAGACGCTAACCGAATGTGATCACTCTATTAAGATATGTCCAGTGGGCTGTTGGTTTTATGGACAATAAATTAATAGGCGTGAGTTAGGATCGAACTCGAGACTTTGGGATTGCACACTTTACGTATGAGAATTTAAAGTTAATAATTAAATATAAATGTTGTATTTATTTATTTATTAAACGAAATAACTAACGAACGTTAAGTAATTAATGTAATGGACTAACGTCGTTAAATGTTTATGGAAAATGATCTAATTGCAAAGTTGGGAAGGTTCCGAATCCCTGAGGACTCCAAACCGATCGCCATAGGGACAAAATAAGGAAAGAAAAACCAACTTGTTCACCAAGTTTGCTTGGGTATATAAACAAGGCTTGGGTTTTATTTTTCCATCTCTTGTGCTCATTAGCTAAACCCTAAAATTGTTTTGTGTGTGTTTTTGTCTCCAAAACGGTCGACACCTTCATTAGGTTCGATCCAAAGCTTTTCCACAATAACAAGTTATTTGTTTGATAAAAACTAGCGGTACTTTAATGCGGTTTAGACGTGTACAAGAACATAGTAATAACATACTTTTGTTATTATCTTGGATTGAATTACAAAGCAGTGAGGGTAATTCATATAATCCTATAAACCCTAATTAGGGTTCATCCTAATTGCTAGTTTGTGGATTTGATTCTTGTTCGCTAGAATCAAGAAAGTACATATACTTTATTCTTTAGTTAATTAATTATTCATTATATGTTCCTACACGCTCCGCACTTACTTTGATGTTTATTGTTTATATTTATGATTAGTCATGTTATATAATTCCAACAAGAGGAACCCCACTTTTGAACGGGATGAATTCATCAACCAATTCAGCGTTTACTTCCAAACCAAGAAAACTTTGAAGTTTGATGTTGACTTCGGCATGCATAAACTCAGCACCTTCATCATTACACTCAACCGTCTGAATTTCATCAACGTATCTACCTGCAAGAGGGTATAATCGTGTCAAGGTTTTCTCAAGGGATTTTTCTAGTTGGTCAACGGACTTTGAGCTAAGATTGCTATTTGGGGAAAAGAAGAGAACGACACTGAAGTATGCAAGAGGAGAAAGCTCATCAGTGAAACCTATCCTGTAACTACCAAAGTTTGGAGGAGTTTGAACAGAGGGTTTTACTAATTTCCTTGATCGTTTTTCAACCTTCATCACCATTACTGCCTTTACTCGTATCAGCTTGTTGAGCAAGAACTTAAATATGGCTTAATTTCACAAGAACATGTCAACTTTTTTTACCCTAACTAACGACACTTCATCCCTTTATTTATTCTAGTGGAATAGCAACTTGCGATTCCTAACATGTATTAAAAACATGACAATGCTTTCACCCGAGCATGGTATATGTTAATTCAAGTAGAAATGCAACTTGTGAGTTGATTAGGTATGCACCTACGTCTTAAAACTAACTGTTATATGTACGATTCATATAAAATGATTTTAAATTGACTTTTCATATGTAGGTTCAAACAAAAGACTAACATGAATCAAATTTCAAGTACTATAAGAAGGTATCAATTAATAATTATAACATATTTGTATAGCAGGTTCATATATGACCTGTTCATAATTGCATATATTATCCAAGGCTACTAGATTTAAAAGATCCTGTAATGGCAATAGAAAAAGATTACATGCTTTTCATCTTCAAAAGAAACGTGTCCCCACAGTGCGCTACGGCCTTTGCATCTTCTTGATTTTGATAGACAGTGGAAGTTGTTTCACCGTTCCTGCAAAACTGAAAACGTAGCTATTGAATACAGTGAGCCGCCATATAAATACGGCAATACTGGCTCCTTTAGTACTTTACTTATGAATGGATCGATATGATATGCTTTAACTTGAAAGAGAAACTTAAAAAAAGGATAACGTGTAAAAAATCCCAAAGTAAGTGTAATTGTGATCATATTTGACACGCAAGCTGTTCGTAATTCTTTTTTCCTCTTTGTAAGGAGTGTTTAAGGTCAAACTGAGTTACATGGTTTAAAATGGTCATAACTTTATACGGAGGATATAGAAGAGTACGTTCACAAAATGACAGATGAATCCTAAAATTAAGTGCAATCGAAAAACGGCCCATCTTAAATTGATCATTACTTTTAATACGTTTTAAGTTACGTGGTCCGTAAATGATGCTTGGAACATAACTTTTGGATAAAATCTAACACATTCGTAAACATGCATCGGAGTCAATGATTTGTCCACAGCGCCTGTTAGCTAAGCAGTGAAAACAGGTGACCAGTGTAAGTTATGCTATCACAATGATCGTTGCTCAAAATTATGAAATGACTTCAAAAAGAAAAAATCCATACAATAAACATTTGAAATGCAAGACAGCATGAAAGATTTTATTTTTTTCCTTTCATTGAGGTGTTCCTTATTCATGTTACCCTGGGAGGGCTAGCATATTTGGCTCAAATGTACGCAGCCTCACCGAGTTAATCCCGTTACCGTCTCCTACCCTTCCCTGGCCACCCCAAATATACACACCTAGACAACATACAAGAATACAAAAACCCAAAATAAGAACACCTCAAACCCATGATTTAAGAACCAAGAACATTAACATCTAGAGCTTCTTCGAAGGGAGGTCTTTAACTTCAAGAACGACATACGCTTCCACTCCGTTACCTTGTGGGTCGTCAATCAAACATCCTGAATTCTTGAAAGGTACGGTCCCTGGAGCCATCCAGATGGGCCTTCCGAAACCAAAGTCATCTTCATAAAAAGGGAACTTACACCAACTAGTTAACCTGGTCACGTTAGTTGATTCAGGAACATCGGCTGTATTCAAGTGGGAATTCAATACCATTGTTTGCCCTTCTTCGGTATTGTGGTATACCTTTGAGTAGTTATATGTGATTTTCTGTTGTCCCAACTCTAGATCAATGATATATAGATTGCAAATGTAAAGTATATTGAATAAGTAAAATTGTCTATTAACTTGTGAAGTATGAATTCGGTACATATATATACTAATCTAATCTAATCGGTATGTCCTAACCGATGTAATGGTTGGAGGTTTGTAACCGTTTTTCCAACTGCTTGTAACCGCCAATATGGTTACCAAGTTTCTACTTGACATGTTTAGTCCTTCGTCTAATAATAAATACATAAGAAGCATAAAGATAAAGATTATTGGTTCACATTCTCCTCCTTAATCTTAATCGTTGCTTCGTCCTAAGTCTTGAACTCCGAGCATTTGTCGCATAGTCACGAACTTCAATCTTGGTAGAGCCTTTGTTAGAATATCTCGCTCTTTGTAGTTCTCCACGACATGTTCCACATTGATGTGCCCATTCTCACGCATTCTCGAATGAAATGGTAGCGAATATCGATGTGCTTGCTTCTTCCATGAAAACTGGGTTCTTCATAGTGCTATTCTTTGAAATGTTATCGACCTTCGCGTTAGCCTTTTTCTTCTCATCCGTTAGTTCACTAAGCAATCGCTTTAGCCATAAGGCTTGACATGCCGCTGCAGTAGCCGCCATGAATTCGATTCACATGATAGCGCCACTGTTGGTTGCTTCGAGTACACCGTAATCGGTGACTCTCAGAAATAAAATACGATCCCAAAGAGTTCCTTTTCCTTGATCGATGTTGACTCCATAACCATCCGTCAGAACTGTAATCTTGCGCACCGCCTTCTTGCTTGTATATAATGCCATGCTCCTTTGTTCCTTTGATATATCGGATTACTTGCTTAACCGCCTTCAGTGATGATCCTTCGGGTCTTGCATGAATCTACCGAGTAGTCCGACTGTAACTAAGATCCGGTCTTGTATGCGTAAGTACCGAGACTTCCTATTAAGCTTTCGTAGTAAGTTGCGTCAATCGAGTTTCCTTCTTCCGCCTTGACCAACTTAGTACCAGTATCCATAGGTATTTTTGTGTCATTCATTGCCTCGCCATACTTGTTTCCTTCAAGATCTTGTTAATATAACATGTTTGCTTGATTGTAATCTCTCCTCGTCTCGTGTGACTTCTATCCCAAGATAATAAGCTAACAATCCTAAGTCGCTCATTTCAAATATTTCCTTCATCCGGGATTTGAATTCTTCGATTTCTTTCTTTGGAGTGCACGTGATTATCGATCATCCACGAGACTCCAACTATAAGTGTAGAATTCTTGTTCCGCTTCAGTATAAACCGCTTGTTCGAGATTACATTTCTTAAAGTCTAAGGACTTTAACGCTTGATCAAGCTTCACATTCCAAGCTCTCGGTGCTCATTTTAAGCCATATAAAGCTTTAGTAAGCTTATATACTTTTCTGTATTTCCTTGTTGTATAAATCCTTCAGTTGTGTAACGAGACTTCTTCCTTTAAATCTCCATGTAAAATGTCGATTTTACATCTAAGTGATGTACTTTCCATCCATGATATGCCGCTAATGCTAATATCAACCGAATCATCTCTATCCGAGCAACGGTGCAAATACTTCATCAAGTCTATCCCTTGTTCTTGCACATAACCTTTTGCCACTAACCGTGCTTTATGTTTGATGATGTTTCCTTTTGCATCCCTCTTGGTCTTGTAAACCCATTTGAGTCATATTGCCTTCTGATTTTCTGGCAATGTAGTAAGAGTCCATGTTTATTCTTGTTGATTGAATCCAATTCAATCTCCATGGCCTCAATCCATTTCTCATATGTTGATGCTTCCTTGTAATTTCGGGGTTCTTCTTCCGTAAATAACAAGCTTTGAGGTTCAACTCTTCGTGCATGTCAGTATATATCGACATGTTTCGTATTCACGCACGGGTGTATCATCAAATCTATCTCTTGAGTTCTCTACGTAACTAGCAGTAGCTTCTTCTTCCTCTTCGAGTGTGGGTCGAATGATATGCCGGTGGTATGTTTGGTGAAACGGATCGTGAATCGATCTTGTTCATGATACGTGTTGTCATCGTTTTCAGTGTTGATCGGTGTAATGTTTTCATTGTCAATTCCATCCACCACAAAACTAGCCCAAAATGTGTCTTGTGTGTCCGTATCTTCTTCATCTTTGTTCCAAACCCACGCTTTGTTTCCATGAATTTTACGTCCCTACTAACATGTTTCTTCCCAGTTATAGGTCATATAACCTACATGCTTTTGATCCTTCCTCTACTCCTAAGTAAACCAATGGTATGCTTCTATCGTCCAGCTTCTTTAAGTGAGGTATCGTTATTTTTGCATAAGTTGTGCATCCAAATATTCTTAGGTTTTCCAAGTTTGGTTTTCTTCTGTAGAGTGCCTCATATGGAGTTTTATCTATCAGGCCCTCGTAGGTACCCTATTGAGTATGTATATAACATGTTTAATCGCTCGCCCAAAAATTTAAAGGTAACTTCATCGCTTTCATCATACTCCTAATGGTTGATAACATCGCCCTATTCCTTCTCTCCACTACTCCATTCTCGCCGTGGGAGTACGGTCATTAACCTCAGTCGTATATTCCATTTTCCTTATAGCACTTTGTGAATTCATTTGATGTGAATTCACCACCTCTATCCGTTCTTAGCATCCTTATTTTCAACTTCATTTCCATTTCTATCTTCTGTCTAAATTCCTTGAATGTACTAAACGCCTCATCTTCGATGTCGAAAGTAGGCCCACATAAACGCGTGTACAATCGTCCACTAACAAGAAAATGAGTTTCTTGGTCGAGTGTGTTATCGACTTATAGGACCGCAAAGGTCTCCCGTATACTAAGTCCAATGGGTTCTTTGATCCGAATTTAGTTTGGTTTGGAAATGGTGTTCTCGTGTTTTCCTAATAAACATGCGTCACAAATCGCCTGCATGATTTATCCTTGGAATTCCATCTACTAGACCTTTCCTAGTCATCTTATTTATATCACAAAGTTCGAGGATGACCTAATCTAGCATGCCATAACCATGCTTGGTTATCTATATTTGCTAAGAGACATATAGGTGATTCTATCCGTAATTGTATCTTGTAGAGTCGATTCTTAGCTCTTTCTACTTTCATCAACAACTTCTTATTCTTATCATACAAAGTCAACTTGTTTCAGTCCATAATGACTTTACAACCTATTTCCGTAAGTTGTCCTAGACTAAGTATGTTGCTCTTGAGGTTTGTATGTAGTATACTCCGATACTACCTTCGCTCCTCGGTTCTTACAACCTAACAAAGATAGATCCTCTACCCATTATCCGTACATACGATCCATCTCCAAAACGCATCATCCCGTTACGCTTTCATCAATATCCCTAAATGACTCTTTATCCCACCATATGGTTACTTGCACCATTATCTAAATACCATATGCTTGTATCCATCAGAGCATATTTCTTTGGTTGAATTTGTTCTTCATTCAACAACACTTCCTTGTGTTCGCAGTGCATAGTCATTAAGTGATGGTTCATCGCCTTCTAAGATAAGGTTTGATTGTTCCCGAGTTCTGGTTTTCCTCTACGGTTTCTTTTAAAGTGTCCCATTTTATGACACCTATAGCATTTTATCTTGCTCACATCCCACTCATCTTTATTCTTATCCGAACTCTCTTTATAACTAGAGTTCCCTCCTTGTGGGTTGTTTCTATTCTTATTCTCGCCAGCCTCGTGAGAAATTTGATTTTCCTCCACGCTTGTAAAAACGCTTCCTATTTCCGAGTGTTCGCCATGTGCGAATAATAGGTTTTCCGGCTTTCTACTTGTCCTCCCTTCCGAGTTTTATCCTTTCCTCAAATGCCTTGAGTCTTCCAATGATCTCATCTAAAGTGATTTCGTCGAGATCGCTTGTTTGTTCTATGGATGCTACTATCTCGAATGAACCTATCTCGTGTGGAGTCTAATAGTTTTCGAACTAAAAGTGATTCATCCAAAGTTTTCCTAATTCTTCGCCTTCGTGGCATAGCCGCTTAGTTTAGCCGCAAATGCATCCACCGCCTCATCTTCTTTCATCCAAGTGAGTTAAACCCAATCATCAATGATTGTAATCGTGCTTCTCGCACTTTATCTTCTCCAACGTGTCTTTTCTTCAATGAATCCCATAAATCCTTTGCCGCCTTACAACCCGCTACTTGTAAGATCACATCTTCCGTCAATGCTTGATATAGGAAGGCGTTCGTTGTTTTTCTTTCTTATCATCCAACGTGTATCTATCTTTGGTTCTATTGCTTCCCATAAGCCATGTGCCTCTAGTATAACCTTAATTTGTATAGCCAAACTGTAGTTTGTGGTTTTCAACTTAGGGCATTGATATTGTGCAATAGGTGTTACGGGTTTTGTTACGAGCATAAATGGTTGCTATATCGTCAGTTGTCATTTTGAAAGTGTTTAGAATCTTCACTTTCTAATTCAATGGGATATATTCTTCCTAGTGTGGTTTTTCTATAAAGTATGGGAATTTCTAATCTTCCGAGAATCCTAATAATACGGGATCAATAGATAGTTTTCGGGATTTCCTAATAGTATAAATAAGATATTCTATACTATTCTATACTATGTAAAAGTAATGAAATCCAGAAAGAGTTTAACTTGTGACCTCGTGTATCCGATGAATACTAGTGTATTCTCCTTTTGTTTTCGTTGGTAGTGATCGTTTATCAACGTTACTTTGGTTCCCCTTTCTTTGCCTCGTACTCCTGATGTTCTTTGCCTCGATGTGTTTCGTTTCCCACCGAATACAAACACCAAAAGTCTTCACGTAATTTGAATTTCTGTTTTCCCTCCAAGAAGTCTCGGACTTCTTTCTTTGAAACCTTTTGAATTTCCAAGTTTCGAATGAAACTTGTGTCGAGATATGTCTTCTCCAACAAGCCTGAAAACAAGTTGTTTTCTTTTCTTGTTCCTCCACACTACACACATTTAACCTTTCCCTTGTACGTTATTTGAAATCTATACTCCGATAACAAACTTCCCACGCACAATTTTGGTACCAAGATGGTATCAAAAATCTCCGAAGCAAGGTCTAGTTCTGCTTCTGATCCTCTACACGTTGTTGTTCTCCTTGTGTCGTTTGACACTACTCCACACAATTCCTTGAGCGCTCCCTTTTCCTTATCGCGTACGTATCCTTTTTTCCACAACAACGTTTCCCGCGTCTTACCCGCGTCTTCCTCCCTTTGTGTCTTGTTTAACCCGGTTTCACAAAGTTTTATCCCACTCGTTCCTATTACCAAAACGTAGTGTTCGAATTCTTCCTTCCCTATGTTGTTGCCAACACAGTTTTTCCCCACCAATCCGTTTGGTGTACCACGTTTGCAATCCCCTACGTAAATGATCGTGCACTATCTTCTACGTATCCTTATTCACTTTGTTTCTCTCGTAAGTAAAGAGTAAACAATAACTTGTCGAAAACAAAGTTCCTTGCGATGGAACTGTTTGTTTATCGCAGATGAAAACAGGAAGTTTTCAGCGTATTCTCGGGTTTTCTTCTTCTTGTGTATGATTGTTTTGTAATCAAAAACGAAGGTGTAATCCTATGCTCTTGATGCCAATTGTTGTCCCAACTCTAGATCAATGATATATAGATTGCAAATGTAAAGTATATTGAATAAGTAAAATTGTCTATTAACTTGTAAAGTATGAATTCGGTACATATATATACTAATCTAATCTAATCGGTATGTCCTAACCGATGTAATGGTTGGAGGTTTGTAACCGTTTTTCCAACTGCTTGTAACCGCCAATATGGTTACCAAGTTTCTACTTGACATGTTTAGTCCTTCGTCTAATAATAAATACATAAGAAGCATAAAGATAAAGATTATTGGTTCACATTTTCTTTATAGAATCACTTAGACAATGTACCAACTCTTGGTTGTTTCAAGAATACTGAACTCGTAGTACAAACCGCAAAATATTCCCACAAGAATCTTTAGGTATTAACGACGCCATTTTCCCCGAGATTTACAGTCAAGGAGTATAGACTCTTGTAATATTGTGTATCGCCGATCAACACCAATGAGAGCCTTCCATATGATTTCCGACACCAACTGGACCTTTGACAAGTTACAAGCGTTAATTTTCCCACCCGCGATGGCCTTTGCTTTCATATTGGAAATTTCACTCTCCGTGAATGTGAGTTTCTTTCTTGTGTACTTGCTTGACATAGCATTAGTTTTAGGTGGTGGAATAGGACGTATGACACGGGGAGGAAATAGCGACGATGAGTTGAAACCAGGACCTGTGAATTCAATCTCATTTTCTTCTCGATTCATACGAGCCCATTCATTAAGGAATGTACATAAAGTTGACGCGTCAACAATCTTGTGTGCAAAACTTACACCAACAGCTACTCCCCCACACTCGAACATGGTCAGTTGAATTGCAAGTAGCGGGTCACTAAACACAAGAGGAACCCCACTTTTGAACGGGATAAATTCATCAACCAATTCAGCTTTCAATTCCAAACCAAGAAAATTTTGAAGTTTGATGTTGATTTTAGCCTGTATTAACCGAGCACCTTCGTCATTACATTCAACCGCCTGAATTTCATCAGCATATCTACCGGCAAGAGGGTATAGTCTTGTTAAGGTCTTCTCAAGGGATTTTTCTAGGCGGATAACAAAACTTGACTCATGGTTGCTGTTTAGGAATAGAAAAGAACGATGCCTACATAAGCGAAAGGGAAAGCTCATCGATGAGGCCTACCCTATAGCGACCAAGGGACTAAGGAGTTGGATCAAATGGTTTTATGAATTTGCTTGATTGTTTTTCAAATTTCATTGTTATCATTATTGCTTTTACACTACTTTGTTAAACAAAAATAGTGGCAATGCTTTCAAATCAACTTTCACTACCATATTTGCTCGCTTCAATTTCTATTTATTGAGGTCTAAATGTGCATACTTTATTATCATCATGGTCACATGTGGATTGCACATTAAGAATATTTTTACAGGTAAATAAAACTTCACTTTTCCTTTTCAAATACCATCACTCATATCATCACTACCCACCATCACCCGATATTATTGACTCATGGAGCTGACATTGATTGAGCACTAATGATTGTATCAACTGAGTCGAGCTAAACAAGCTCGAGCTGGAGCTCAACTGGCTCGTAAACGCCCTACTTGCTCACTTTTGTTTTCACCAAAAAAGTATTCAGGTTCTCAAAAAAGGCAAACAAGGAACCAATTTCAAGTGCTATAATTAGATCATACATTCATACAAAGTGATGGTATATCAACCTACAAATCAAACTGATCCAGTGCCAGAAAAAGGCTCACATCCTCATCGCCTCCTTTATTCATGTCATATGTTCTTAAGTTGATTTGTAGGTTTAGCCGTTTATATATCATAGGCACTGAATACTTTCAAGGGATGTCGGTGTCTTGTTCTGTTGTACATCATACTAACTTACAACATTCGCGGCCCATCTAAAGCATCTGCAGCTTCTTGATTTTTGAAGACAATGGCAAGCTGATCACCATTTCTACTCCCGTCATCTAAATGTTACAATTTTTATTCATTTACTTAGGGTTGAGTTGATTCTTTATGTTTTATCTTTGACGGCTAAACTTTAAGAGTTTGTAGAATGGCAACAGAAACATTAGTTGCTTGTGACATTTGTGCCAAACTGATACAAATATTAAACTGCCTTTCTATCTGAAACAGAAATTTGTGCGACCGTCGGCTTTTAAATGCCAAAATTACTTAAGGGATGGCTAGCTTAGTGATCGTACAAGTGTAATTACATTTTACCCTCAAGAATGTAAGTGACATCTATTATAGATCATTCTAGCTTACAAATCATGGCCCTGCTAAAGCATTTGCAGCTTCTTGATTCTGAAAAACTGCAAGCTGTTTCTCCAAATCTACTAATCTGCAAACACAATTAATGAAAACAGTGAGCCACCATAGCATAATCAGTAATCTAAAAGTGGCAATCTGACCCATTTGTTAATTATTCCTGAGGAGTCAAATGGATATAAATCAAAAATAAAAGAACCGCTTATAAGAAATGGGTCAAACGTCGTCCAAAGTGAATTTGTAATACATAAAACCTCCAAAATCATATTATTCCAACAATCAGTAAATTACCAGTATGATATAGTTTTTAGTCATATTTGTAACTGTGAACAAAAAAACTAGTTTAAAAAGTGTTTTAGGTCAAGCGGACTTGACCCGCCTATTAGTCAATAGATGTCTCAAGTATTAGACAAAACATCCCAGAATAAGTAGTGTAGTAAAAAATGAGGCTGTCGGTACTTTCCAGGGATTATTAATCGACAAAGATGTAAAAAGGGATATGTTGCATCTATGTTGCGCCAACCTATTAAGAAAATATTGTAGCATAGTTTTGAGAATAGTTTTGAGGAGCACACAGAATTATAGATATAAAAAAGTATCTTACATCTCAAATTTCCGTAAAGCTTCATTTCTTTTCACCAGGTATGTCGGACTATCCTTTGGCAGCTTGGTCGCACTAGCACCTGCAAAATTATTGTATATATACAGAGAGTCAAATACTCAAATTCGTACTAGCAGAAAAAAGCTCCTTCTCATTCTTGAACCCAAACAAAAAATATCTAACTATTCAACTATGAGAACATATGAGCTTTAAGATTTACTTATGAATAACGGTGGCAACTTCGACCATTTAACTTACGAGTGGATCAGTACGGTTTATATTTTCACTAAAGGGTAAAACAGGATAATTCATATTTAGTCTACGAATGAACTGATCAATTGGGTAAAACAGGTCTAAAGTTACTGAAAGTGCATTTTTGGGCATAAAACTTCCTACATCATATTATTATCGACATAACATAACTTCTATAATCATAGTTAACATATAAATTATAAATTTTTGCAAAAAGTGTTTCGGGCCAACCAAACCTGAAAACGTATCACCGATGTAGTGTTTCAATTGGTCGCTCTAAATTTTGCTAGTTGAAATCGAACACATCATGAATGAAATTAAGCTATACAACTTAAAGCAGATTACATACTTGGAAGCATCAGTAATGCTTTCTTTTCCTCAGTTTTAAGAGCTTTTGGAGAACTCATTTTTATGGTAGTATGCAATCCCTGCAAAATAAAAATGACATCACAGATCTGCATTAAACTTCGCAATAAAAATAAGTCAAAAGTAAGAGAACAATGTGGGAGCTTCACCTAAATTCTAATTTGCGCATTATATAAGATATTAAGAAGATAACATTACCATCTTCTTCTCATTCCTCTTCAGTATTTTCATGTGGCATTTTTTAATGTAATGCATTAGGTGATAACGAGAATGTCTCGCAGACAAATCATCCCTGACCTCTGGATTCTCGGTCAGCCAGTCTATAATTTCTTTTGACTTGATTACCTCGTCTGTTTTAAGAGTTTCTAACCATGTATAAATAGGCTTCCACTGATCACTACGCTGGAAACGGTAATAATGGGGATCTCTTCCCACGTAAAAAGAAGAAAAAAACACTATTACTACAATATGCATACCATAGTTGAAATATGTCCTTTAAGATCACATCAGGTGTAACAGATACATACCCTAGAATCGAGAATGCCCTAAAAACTAAATCGATTATTCAGCTGAGAGTATATCCTAACACATTTGACTTAAACTGTAACACTTTATCAAAGGTGTGACATAAACCAAACACATATACGCGTTAAAAATCAGGGATATATTTTATGCTGATGGTTCATTTTTTAAGAACTGATTTGAAATAAACATAAAAAGGCACTCTCTTCATCCCATGAAAACATGTAACTTGCTTTCTGACACCATGCTCTTCTTTTTAACACCAGCTCTAATATATAATAATGTTTTCAGTGGAGTAGGGATTGTGTTTTGAATGTTTAGGAAAAATTCGATAATCAACTTTATTAAGTAAACTTGCCAAGCAATGTAACATAAAATACCAAACTTGTCAATGTGGGGTATCCACTACTCCCAAGCTCGTTATACAAACTATGGAATCCAATTTCTGACAAAAAAGAAATTTTCATAAAAACTGAATATTCACTCCTTTGGTTAAAATATAACAGTACAACTTATGTTACTGTTACCTTTTGATATGCGAGAAAGTAGTGGATACCCGACATTGGCAAATTTGGTATTTTATGTTACCTTTCTTGGCAAATTTCCCTTTTAATAAAGGGGTGTTTCGAATTGCTTATTAGAACTTCTTGTGCTAGTTGAAATAAACAAAAGCCAAAAGCAGTTGAAACAACATGTAAGGAAAAACAAAGCGTTTGGATTTGTTTCTGTTGTAACAAGCTGCATTAATCACATAACAGTTGTTTGAGTGTTAGGCAAATCTACTTATTACTGAGGTAAAATATTCTGAATTGGATACGCAGTTTTGACCAAACAACTCCAAAACAGTTTATTTTACCCTCAAATAAGCATATAATCATAAGTTTACTTCTATTCCAAACACTCAAAAGTGTAGATCTATAATGGTTACTAAAATGAAATAACCTGTATAGCAGCTTCAATAAACAATCCCCCAAAGTCACGTCATTCATTTACATTCCTAAATGCCCCAATATCCATACGTTAAAGCTCATTTGTGTATGCTTAGATACCAAGACCGGTTTTCCGAAAAAGTAGAAACGATATGACTTATGATTAAGTATATGTTCGAAATATACATAAACAAACGAACACTAACAAAACATATCATGTGTAGTTTGAATATTTTATGCTTGTTCATTCATTTATACGGAGTATTATTTTGGAAGGAGCATAAATGAAGACGAACAAGCTCAATTTCTTAACCAACAATACGAACAAGAAATTACCTTAGTGTTCATTCAAATCTATGCAAACGCTCGAAACTGTTTATATGTCATGCCTAATTTGAATATTTTATGCTTATTCATTCATTATGTTCGTTTGCCGTCTTTATTAAATAACATAAAGAACACGAACAAGCTCATTTTCTTAACAAATGAACACGCACAACAAAACATGTTCTTGCTCATTCTGATCATTTACATCCCTATTACACCAAGAGCTTGTTTGTGTTAGCTTTTACAGCGGGCATATGAGCTTATGACCTCAAATAAACTATAAGCTCAACTTGATAAGCTTGTAAGCGCAAAAAAAGTGAGCTTATGAGCTTTTCCAAATTTACATAAGCTTATAAGCATGCTTTATAAGCCAACACAAACGCTCCCTAACAATCCAAACTCGTTATTATAATTATAAGGGTTTTGCTAAACATAGCTATCACGGCTATGTTTAAGAAGTTAGGACATGCAAAAGATCATTATACTTTAGCAATAACCACCTCAATGTAGTTAATATAACATGATCTAATGCATGTCTTAACTTCTTAAACACAGACGTAACGGCTATGTTTAGCAAAACCCTTACACTTATAAAAAAAATTGCTAAACATAGCCCTAAGGTAGTGTTTGATAAGAACTTAATGTGTCTTAATTGAAAAATATGTAAGTTAACTAAGTCACGAAATGGATGTTTGTTTAGTGCTTAAAACAAACATATGACCTTCTAAAAAAAGCCAGAAAGATGAGGGTCTACAAATTAAGTCAATCCCTTTTATCTTAATTTTACATATATACCCTCCCACTTCTTAAGCTTATTTCAAATAAAAGGGTATAACAGTAATATTTTCTAATTGAGACACTTTATTCAGCACACAAAACAAACAGCCATTTATTCATCTACAAACAGACATCATATATCTAGACAGACACTTTAATTTAACAGGACTTAATAAAAAAACTAAACAAACAGGCCCTTATGCATTAATTACTTGTACCTCGAACAATAACCACACTTCCCCTAACCAACTTTATGTACCACTAACCAGTGCTGGAACGGAACAAGATTCTAAAAATACCCGGTGCACAAAAAAATTCAACTGCAATATAAGGGTACACATTTTTTTGGACCAGGTGACATTAGAAATATCAGCGTCTTTTACGAAAATTAACACTACGAAACATAACTCCACCGGGTCCCAGCAGGACACTCCCTAGTTTACCATTTTACCCTTGGTTAAAATTAATATTATAAACTTTAAAGAACATATTAATTACGGAGCATATAATTAGGGTTTATTTATTTATAATAAAATAAATATTAGTACCTCATTGGATAAATTACCAGCATCATTTAGAAAGGAATTAAACAAGCTGACCACATCAGATTGAGACATTGACTTGATATGGTCAGGTACAGATGAGATGTTGGATTGGATCCATGATACGACGTCGTTTGGGTTTAAAGGTTGGTCTGATGGGAGTGTTGAAAGCCATGATCGGGCTAAGGTTTCGAATTCGTGTGTTGCGTCTATGTCTTCGTTGTTGTTGTTAGGGGTTTGGGTTTTTGGGAGTGTTTCTTCCATTGGGTTTGACATTTTGGGGTTTGGAGTGTGCGTTTAACTGGTTTACGAGTTTGAGTGTTTGGAATGTGTGTTGTTTGCATGTGTAACTAGTTTGTTTTTCTAAGTTGTTCAAGTTACTAGCGAAGGCTAGTTAAAAAAACAACAATAATATATCAAAGCGAGGTATTAGGAGGTGAAATGTAAATAGATCTTATCCCTATCTTCAGAATAAACCTAGGAATATAGAGAAAGCTTTTTAGGAAGACTTTCGGCCAGTGTAAGTCGTGTACGTATGCAGGTGTGTTGTGCTCAAGATATAAGTGTGTGAGAGAGAGTAATAACAACGACAAGGAATACATAGAAACCAAATACGAAAAGCAAGCATACAAGCAATCAGGCAATTGTCAAAAACCTTCAAAAAAAGACATCAGAAAAAAGGACAAACAGACAAAAACGTATATGCCACTTGATAACAATAAAATACATAAAAAAGACAATAGAAAGCGCATAAGAGACAAAGGGGCATAATCAATAACATAAGAGCAAACAAGCAAAAATGAAAGGGCACAAAAGAAAAAACGCCCGCAGAGGAAGAGAAAACTAAAGACAAAGAATAACCAAGATCTAAGAGAGCAGCGTAGAACTAAACAAGGCAACGCTATAGGTAACAAAACCTAAGGCAACGCTATGGGGATCTATGCGTAAGAGGCAAAGATACTAAAAAGCTCCTAAAAGCCTAAACGCATAAAATACCACAAAACCTCAAGCAACCTAGCCCTACCAGCCTATTGTAATCCTATCTCTCCACACGTTCGTATCATAGGTCATGTCTTCGGACAAAATAAGCTTTTTCATGTCATGCTTAAGTCTATCTTCTCACCTAAGTTTTGGTCTACCCCTTCTCCTCGAGCAGTAGACTAACAGAGTTTCAACTCTCTTAACTAGCGCTATGTGTGGTCTCCTCTTGACATATTTAAACCATCTCAACCTTCCTTCCCTCATCGTGTAGACTATCATTTCAACTTCAAATTTTGCTCTAAAAAATCTGTTCGGAATCATGTCTTACATGGTTTTACCACCCGCAAGTCCACCTCAACATTCTCAATTTCATCACTTCCACCCTGTTAGCTTGAGCTTTCATGATCAGCCAGCACTCCCGTACAACATAGTGGGTCTAATTGCAACCCTGTAAAATTTTCCCTTTACATTTAAGGGAACTTTCCTATCACATAGAACTTCTAAGGCCGCCCTCCATTTCACCCAACCTACTATAATAAGGTGAGATACGTTATCGTCTATCCTCCTTGATCTATGTATCACTGAACCCAAATATCTAAAAGACTCTTTTGGTTGTAGGATTTGGTCTCCGATGCGAATTTCCCCTTCTTCGTTCTAGACAGTATCGTCCCTACCAAAATCACATCTTAGGTATTTTGTCTTCTCTCTGCTTACCCATAGACCATTGTCTTATAGTGCCCTCTCCAACTCTCAATAATATTGTGTGTCATACATGCCTTACAACTAGATCATTCGGTGGTGCTCGTTTCTGTAACTAGTTTATTGGTTTCAATAAGGTTCAAGATGTTTTATTTCATAATTGTTTAAGAGATTGTTTAAGCACTAGTCTTGAATAGCTCGTTTAAAGTTGTTAAGGAGATGGTCGAAATGGTCATGTGAATACCGCGAAAATGTTATTTAAATTAAATACTTATTTTTTCGTGTAACCTTAACAATTGAAAAATCATATTCGTTTACCCATTTTTATTCAAAATTTTAAGCCTTTGAGAAGGGTTATAGAAATATGTTTGACATAATTATATATTAAAACTAAAGATAAAGCTATAAACCGATTAGCAGGGTACTCGCGAGTTGCGACGATGAGTACTCTGAAATTAAAGTTCATGCACCAAAAAAATAATAATAACGAGTTGATTAACCTGAGAAAAATAAGATGAAAATGATCCTTGTCCGGCCCGATTAACCCATTTTTACCAAGTCCGACGGTCCTCTCAGGTTCATTTTCGGACAACTTTTATTGGCTAGGCGAACGGGTGGTGACTCCGGTTTCCGGTTGAACCCATTGGTCCGATCCGGTTTTTAAAAACATTTGTACTATCAACTTGTTTTATATAAATTTTATGAATCTTTGTATGTTTTATTAGTTTGTATAGGATGTATAATAACATATATTTTTCATGGTAGGGGGTGCTGTAAATATAACATTTATTAGGTATTTAGTGGATGAATATTACAAATTTACAAATTTAAAACACTTAATTTTTCATATATAACCTCATTTTATATTATTTGTAAGTGTGTTGCTTCAAAATTTAAGCCTTCTATTTTAGAAAGGTCCCAAATAGTATGGATTAAGCTAGAGCTAAAAATGGAACTTAAGAGTGTTCATCGGTTCAGTTATCGGGTTGTTCAGTTTATTCAGTTCGGTTAATTTGGTTATTTTTTTTATTGGTAAAACTGTAAACCGAACTTGGAATTCAAATGGGATTAAACCGAACTAAAAACCAAATTTGAATTCGATTCGGTTTTCGGGTTGACCCGAATAGCCCTAATTACATAATTTATATCTTTTTCATCTAGTTATATAGATTTTTAGCAATAAAAAAAATTTCAAGCTTAAAAATGTTATATTATACTAAGAAAAGTTTTAATGATTTTTTTTATATATATATATATATATATATATATATATATATATATATATATATATATATATATATATATATATATATATATATTTGTAAATTCGGTTTTCAATTCGGCCGATTTCATTTTGCTAAAATCATATTCAAACCTAAAATCAAATATTTAATTTGGTTCGGTTACAAATTCGATTCGGTTTTACAGTAAAACCTCTATAAATTAATGATGTTAGGACTAGCAAATTTTATTAATTTAGCGAGATATTATTATATCGATAAATTAATAATTTATTAATTTAAAGAGGTTTTATGTATAACCTTTAAATTTTCAAGTTCAACATACTAGTTACAATGTATATTAGTTAGAGAAGAAACATAAATTAGAAAAAACAAGTTTCAATTAACATTTTATGGATTCACATTCACAAATTAGTTGAATTTGTTAAGTTCATTGTTTTTGAATAGGTTAAAATTTAGTTTCGTTGGGACAAATTTCAATTATATATGGCCTTAATTGAATTCGTACAAGTTCCAATTATGTATGACTTTTATATATATGAATTTTTAATATTATTAATTTATAGCCATAGATCAATATATATAAACCTTTTAAAAATTATTATCTTATTATTTTATCGATTGGCTTAAATTTGACCTGGTTTCAAATGGGATAGGATAAATTATTAATTTTATCGAGTTTATTAATTTATAGCTGTATTCGGTTTTGGTTTTGTATTCCAAACCGAAAAACTCAACTCTCGAAACTCGGCTCAAAAGTCTAAAATTCCAGCTTGACGTTGTATTAAAGAGGCTCTATAATACTAGCCCAATGTTATCAGCCCACTAACAATGAGCCCGTCCCAATAACCATCTAGCCAACCGATCAAACAAAACTACCAAACACTAAACCCTAAACCACATTTCCATCCCCTCACCTCCAACCATCACACCATGTCTCTCATCGTTGAACAATCAGGCACACCTGAACCAGTGAACGAAACCAAAGTATTGGAAGAGCTCGAATTCGAAGAAACAGAAGAAGATGAAGATGATGAGGATGTATGGTCATCAGATTCTGATATCGGTGAAGCACTAGATTACTTGGATTCAAAAGACGATACCGGAGGAGCTGTTGACGGAGGAGCGTTAATACTTAACGCCAGACGTCCTAATGCTCACGGTGGAATTCATTCCAGACCTAACGCTTCTGCTCTTCAACCTTTATCTAATAGGAATCAAAAGTTTACTAATCATATTCGAGCCTCTCCGTTAGAGGTATTATTTATATTTTTAATCACGGCCTTGACATGATTAAATTGGCAAACTGCGCCAAAAAGAAACTTAATTCTAACCAAATAGTTACCGCGTCTAACAAACTTATTTTTTTTCATCCTTTGATGTAACAAACTTTTATTTTGGTTACAAAAGTAGGTGAGTGATTGTTTGTAACATGGAAAAGGGTGACGGTGAACCGTCGCCGTTTTAGGTGATATAGAAGGTCATTTATGTACGTTTGTAACCAAAATGAAAGTTTGTTGCATCAAATGATGAAAAAAAGAAGTTTGTTAGATGCGGTAGCTATTTGGTTAGAATTAAGTTTCTTTTTGGTGCGGTTTGATAATTTAATGATGTCAAGGCCGTGATTAAACAATGTTGAAACGGTTAAGTAAAGTTTTTTTTTTGAAAGTGACTAATGAAGTTCAAGTCGAATTTAGAGAGTTTATTATTATGGCATAGTAATTATACAGTTTATTGCACGAAAACGGTTATAGTTGTAAGCAGGTGATTGCATGTCACATGTAAAAAGGGCTATGAGCCGATGATGAACTGTCACCATATTAGGTGTGATCTAGGTTATTTGTATACATTTGTAACAAAATGAAAGCTTGTTTCATTTCAAGATGAAAAAAATAGATGGTTATATTTGATGACGATTTGGCTAAAGTTAAGTTACATTTTTCCGTGCAATTTATCTTATTTATATTTACATTGGTATGGTTGTTTGTGACTAAAAACTGTTTACATCATTGTGTGTATTGATGTCAAGTTTTTACAAATTTGACAATTGTATTGGTGTCAAATTAGAGAATGTTGTATCTAACTTTCATTAAATTGACATCATAAGTAAAAAAAAACTTTTATTTGTACATTGTAAAAGGTTGTTAACTCTAGGAAGTTATGAAAATAGTTTGGGAGATACAATAACAATTTGTTAAAAGTTTGTTGCATTTTGGTGGAATTTTACTAATTGGTGACTAAAAAATGTTAAGTGGTTGTAAGTTGTTGTGATGTTGATATGCTGTTGTTACATAGGAGTGGGAAGGAAGATGGGACAGTGGCATGTCTAACTCTGTTACGACAGCGATCCGTGAAAGTGTGCGAGGGATGGCGATTGGTAAGACTAAAACTACTGAAAAAGCCGATCGAGCAACTGTTGAACAGGTTTGTGTCAGCACTTAATTTTTTACCTTTTATTTACATGACTTCTTGAAAAATCAAACATGGATATACCTTGTACTTGTATGAATTTTGAAAGTTTATTATAATTTGTCAGGCAATCGACCCTAGAACTCGCATGGTTTTATTCAAAATGTTGAATCGAGGTGTTTTTAACGACATCAATGGCTGCATTTCAACTGGAAAAGAGGTATGTCTTGTGCTACTATAAAAAATGACCCTCTTCTTATTATCCCTGTAGCAATTTCTAAACATGAGCCAATGATTTATGTGGTTTATTACTTCTGACCGTCAACTAATATATATTAAACAGGCAAATGTATATCATGCTACAAAAACTGATGGCCAGGAACTTGCAATCAAAGTTTACAAAACTTCTGTTCTTGTGTTCAAGTATGTTTCTATGCTAAACGTTGTATATTCATTAGGTTATATGAATTTTGATGATAATGATAATTTGATGCGTATGTATTAATGTATTATAGGCACATGTTCATGATATTTTTTATTTGACTACTGCAGGGATAGAGATCGATATGTACAAGGTGATTATAGGTTCAGACATGGTTATTGTAAGCACAACCCGAGGAAAATGGTGAAAACATGGGCTGAGAAGGAAATGAGGAATCTTATGCGGTAATATAATTTTCATTCTGGTACTTATTTTATATGCCTTACTTGGCTACCAGAAATGGATGTAACGGTGTTGCAAATATGTGGTTTGGGTGTCTATCTGGTTTAAAGGGGGTGCGTTTGGATTGAAACATGCTCTTTTTCGTTCTGATCAATTCTGGGCGGTTGGGTTGTGACTAACATTTGTTTTTGGCAATTTTGTTCATTACTCATTGTTAATTAATGCATTAAGGATGATCAGAAAAACTATGCTATTACAACAAAATTATAGTTTTTGAGAAACAAACAAGTGGTGGTTGTAACTTGTAAGCATTCAAAATAGAGTTAAGGCGGCTATCAACCCTTGTTGACCCAATTGACTCGTTTCTCTTTTAGCCTAGTTTTTTATTTGACCAACCTTAATAGGGTCAATCTATTACTCAAATGAACACTACTTTTTATATGTTTTGAAAACCACCATTAAGTTACTATTTCTTATTTTTGTTTTCATTCAAGCAAAACATTTATCGGGATCGATGATATAGAATGCCTTTACATTTGCAGACTGAAGGCGGCGGGAATTCGATGCCCCACTCCAATTCTATTAAGGCTTCATGTCTTGGTTATGGAGTTCATAGGTACATGGCGCCGTGTACATTATAATTGATATGTTCATGATATGCTGTCATCTCATCATTAAGATTTAGCATCATGCCATTTAAATTGTTATTAATATTTACATAAATATTTTGTATACATTCAGGCACCACAGGTTGGGCTGCACCTCGACTTAAAGATGCTGCACTGTCTCTAGATAGGCTACGAGAAGGTTATTTTGAGGTAATTTGAGATTGTTTATTTAATGTTACAGGTGACAATAAAAACACACGGGCTAATCAAAGGGTCATTGCAGGTTATTTTGTTGATATTTATAGTCCAAACTGGTAAAATAATGTGTTTTCTTCTAAGAGGATCCTCGTTAATTGGGTGTATAGACACCTATTTTAGATAAATCTGGGCTCTTGTGGAATTCAATATTCCTAATCTTATTTAACACACCAAACTATTGTAAAAGAAGATATAAATTGTGGGCAAGAAAGATTCTCGACTGTGAACTTAATCTCGTATTAGCATTAACATAAATTAATGTGCAAAATGACATAATTAGTTGATAACTTGATATCAGATGGGCATAGTTATGTAGTTTTAAATTCTTACAACTACTGTTTGTGTATCTGTATGTAGATGGTAACTATAATGCGGGTGCTATACCAAAAGTGCAAGCTAGTACATGGAGACCTTAGTGAGTATAACATACTTTACCACGAGGTTAGTCATTTTATCTATTAAGTTTTTTTAGCATGTTTAACAACAAAGCATGAGTAATTTATACTAGTGCTTTCTTGATTGCAGGGTCATATGTACATCATTGATGTATCTCAATCAGTTGATCTTGATCATCCTCACGCCCTTGATTTTCTGAGAGAGGATTGTCTTCACGTATCTGTAAGTTGCTTGTAAATTTTGTTGATGGGGTAATCATATCCTGTTTATTTGGAGATTAGCAGGTCAAAAGTGTTTATATCTTCTAACTTTAAAGAAAGCATCTTATTGTGTTGCTAATGTAGTGCTTATAATCATATGGGTTTTTCCGGTTAAATAACATTACTTTGCCCCCCTATTTTAGTCATTGAATTTTATTTTTATTTTTTATTAATATTTGAGCCATTAAAAGATGGATCTGTGTTCTGTTTAAGTCATTTTGTAGCCAAAAACGCCTTAGAAATCGACTTTTTAAAATGGAGATATATGTATTGATATGTAATGCTTGTGTATAAACAGCTAGTACTCCGTATTATAGAAAAGGTATAAGATTGTACGCAACAAAGACGGGACAAATGTACAACAAAATGACCCAACTCGGACATATGTAGAAAAAACGGACCGAAGGGTGACATTAAAGCATCTTTTTTATGATTAATGTACTCTTTGTGTGCATTTGCTGTAAAAACCTACAAAAACGGGACAATTGAAAAAATAAGTTGGCATTTTAATATTTTATGTAAGAACCTAAAAAAATGGAAAAATGTATTGACTGGCCGGCCCATCCCGACCTGTTTTAACCCGAACCCAGTTCACTGTCTGCTTGATCTACCCGTTTGGCACCTCTAGTAATAACATTGTATTCTGGATTACTTATTCAGTTTTAGTAATCATGTCAATGCTTTTGGGACGCAGGATTTCTTTAAGAAACGTGGAATTGCTGTTATGAATATCCGTGAGCTGTTTGACTTTATTGTTGACCCGTCAATTAATGAGGATTCTGTGGACAGTTATTTGGAGGAGGTATTGCTATCATCATTGTTATCACTGTATCTTGCTTTCAAGGATTTACGGTAAATTATTGTTAATCAACATCAAAACATTTAGGCTCAAAAAAGTTCTGGCCAGAGGAGACGAGGTTTCTGCAGAGGATGAAATTGCAGATGCTGTTTTTGTCCAGGTGTGTATTACCATCTATTTATTGGCTTTTCTTTGTGTTGAATTCTTTAGCAGTAAATTTGAATGAGTCGACCCCACTGAGGCACATACTAGTGTTTAGAGTAAAATCAAAATAAGTAAATGGTTGATCAGTTAACTTTCTTTTACCTCATTTATGTAAGATGGATCTATTTGGGATACTAGGTGAGTACCCGTGCCTAGCGACAGCGGTTTCTAGCATCAGATAATTAATGATTTGTGATATTGTGGTGAGTGTTTTGTGTAGCGTTTAAAATAGAACGTGAATCAATGAAAATGCAATTGCAAACATTTAATGAAAATGAAAATAAACATCTATCAAACAACATATAAAAACATTTAATGAAAATGAAAATAAACATTACATCAGTTATGAGATAAAACTAACAACACACGTTACTTGTGACGTAAAACTAACAAGGATGGGATTAATTATGCCAAACATATAGTAAATCATACCAACAATAATGAATAAATCATGAATTGAATTGAACATAATGTTTGATACAAATTACTTGATGTAGAGCTAATAATGATGATGATTGTGATGAATTCTTCCTTCAAACCGGCTTTGACCTGCTGGAAAATACTACGGAGTGGTGCCTAATCGACCCTTGGGAGAGGGGTGAAGAGAGATTGAAAAATGCATATTTAGGGTTGTATTTATAGGCCCCGACATGGTTACTGGCGTAATTAAATAAATTAATTACGTCAGAACTAAAGTTACCAGTAACTATTATATATTAGTTACGTTGTAACTATATAAGATTTGGCAACCATTACTTTTCTTGGTCATCAAAATATGTTGAAACTTCATTGCACTTGGTTGACGCTTTTAGTCCCTGAAGTAGCGTGTTGATTCAAATTAAGTCCAAAAGCCTTAATAATACTTACGGTTTCAGCCCCTCGTCGTTCTTGATATATTTATACTTGGTCCTCGAAGTGAATAAAATAAATATTAACTTGCCGCTTCTAATCCCTGGACCTCGAAACTTTGCGCCAAGTAATTAATTACGGCGTAACTAATTATCCGAGTTACGCCGTAATCCTTCTTCATCTCATACTTATCCCTTCGAAATAATCTCTACGGCGTAACTAAATTGCCATGTTACGCCGTAACCTTCAAGATAATAATTACGACGTAACCATAATAATTGGTTACGCCGTATCCTTCAAAGCTCATATTTACGTCAGAACCTTATTAGCTAGTTACGCGTAATCTTCACATAAAATCCAAAGGCCCCGTAAATCAATCTATAGAACATAAACTTGGCCTTTAATCACTTCTTTTCCGCTCCAATGCCTCATTTATCCTGAAATGCAAATATAAACGAATATGAAAGAATTAAGTACGATATTAATGCAAATGAGGCCATAAACACGGGAATTTGATATATAAAAGATCAGGCTAATTTGATGTTATCAAATATCCCCCACTTGAATCCTACTTGTCCTCAAGTAGACTTTATAAATAATTCTTAAAAAGATATCTCCCGAGATTAATTGGAAGTTATGAGTCTAAAAATCACCTAAGCTAGAAAATTCCAAACCGAGCACCTCACGAAAAGGGAATTGAAATCACACTCTCTCTCATAATTCATGTGTTTAATATTTTTGGGGTGATCACTCAACTGCTCAGTCATGGCGAGTATTCTATCATAGGCTTTGCAAAGATACTAATCTCCACCACTAGAGTCTATAGATGCAGCTATTCTAAAAGGCAATGGGTTGACACAACACGAAGCTTATGGGGTTATTTTGTCATTACTAACGAGCTACGGTGAAGGGACAAAACCAATGATACATGACCAAATCCATGGCCAAGAAACCAATGATTGCTCGCTTCTTCACCTAAACTCGATTCATGACTAAGGGTAGGATAAGACATGGGAAACATTTAATGGGTGTAAGACACGAAACGAATAGATTCCTAAGTCCATAGTCGCCCCACCACTAGTCGCATTCAATCCCATAGCAAAAATCGAGGGTCAAGAGTCAAGGGGTCTTCAATACACGAGTCAACGCATAAGAAATGTAGTGTAGTGCCTCATAATCTCCATAAACTAGGCAAATAAGATGCATTAACTCGGCCTTCATAATCAATGAAAAAAAGTATGTGCTTAAAAAAAATTTAAAATTTGGGTACTTTTAGCACATATTTCAACCAAAAACAACCATTTCTATCTCCCATCCCCCCACTTGAAATGTACAATGTCCCCATTGTACGGATATTGATTAAAATTTGAAAGGCGAGATAGAAATGTTCGGGTTTCTAATATTATCCGTAAGACACAACAGATATGTAAAAAAATAGCGCCAATTGAAACAAGGCGAGAATACTCAACACAATACGACACATAAGCTGATTTATATTACGATCAGCAATAAACAACTAATAAAGTCTTGCTTGCATTCTCATCATTTATTTATTTTGACTTTTTCACTTTTTTTTTTTTTTTTTTTTTTTGATGCAAGACAAGGTATACATGAATAAAAAAAATAAAACAATACGAACACATAAAGCATCCCCCACTTGAGATCCACTATCATCTAAACCCGATTTTCTTCCAAAACCCTTTATTCAAAACCGCGACTTTCACTAATGGAACCAAAATTAACCAACAACGCTTGGGACCATGGACATAAGGAAACTAAGGTAGGCTAGGCGATGGGTGTAATGAAATAGTTATATTGGGTGAACAAAATGAAAGGAAAGGCTCGAAGGGTGTATCTAGGGTATCTCGCACTAATGGAGAGTCCAACAAAAAGGGTTTAATGAGGGATTGACTAATCGATGTGAAAAATCAATATACACAATACATATATGGGCTATTTGGGTTTAATCCTAAAATTTCCTTATATCCTAGTCGCACCGATCACACCAAGTTACCTCAGTGTAATGCTCATGATAATGGTCTCGAAAAGATATACAATGCCAAGTTCTAAAGTCTACTACAGCCACATGGACACTCATTTTTGTGGTATTATGTATAAGGGGAAAACGGAAAGGCTTATCCTCACACAATGGAAATATAGGGTAGGTGTGCTCAATCTAGATTAATCCAGTTAAGTAATGAAAAACATGTCAAAATTTTATTAATGAAACACTTTTCATCAAAAACTAGAAAAATAAGGTTAAGAAAAATCAAGCGGGTGTCTATGTCTAATCCTTCCCCCACTGGGTCATACTTAAGCATATAAATGAAAGATAAGAAGGGTTAGAATTGGAACAGAAAACTCCCAGATTTCGCTCTGCATGATCGAAGACACACGAACAAACGTGTCCCGCTTTGAGATTCATGAGCAAAATTTAATAACCTGAATTCACTTAAGACAACCAAATGCATCATACTAGAAAAACAACAAGCAATAAAAGAAAAAGAAAACCTAACTCACTTTCGTAGGAATCACGGTTGCATTTAGCGTATGCAACAAGCCTTTTAAACCACTTGGTGTCCCAAGTGGACGAGTGAAGTCTCGTGAGGGTTTACAGGGAACACACCCACAAAGTTCATTTAAAATACTAATACAAGGTTATTGTGTTTTAAAATGAAAGAATTAAAGCAGAGGAAGGTTACGTCGTAAGTCTTATGAGGGAGTTACGCCGTAACTAGCAAAACCTGACATAAGCTGCAAAGCGAGTGGCTACGGCGTAACCACGAAGATGGTATTACGCCATAATTATTAATGCGTCAAGAATTCTGCGCTAAAAAGTTGGTTACGGCGTAATCACTAAGATGAGTTACAGTAACTCGGTCGATCAAGAACTGCAAAGAAGAATTACTTCCTCGTTTCTGCAAAATGGTTAGAAACACAAAACCCAACTATACTAATAAAATAAAAAAATAAAAAGAAAAGATAGGCATGGGGTGCCTCCCACGAAGCGCTTGTTTTTGTTCTAGTCACGAGCTTGACTCCACCCTTATTTACTAAGTAAAAGGGTGTTCATCCCCTCACTTAAAATCAAGTGTGGGTGAAAATAGCAATAAACACCAAGAGGGTGTGAATTTTCTATGGGATGGGGAAATGATGAATTATAGTCATACCTTAGAGGAGAAGTCATTTACCTACTTACCGGACCCATGTTTATTGACGGATTAGAGGATTGGCTAGTTCCATGTTGTTGTTGACTAACTTTCTTCAAAACCATATTCGTTTCATCAACTGCCAGATGTGCCCCTACGTCCGTAGAAAATGATGAAGGATCTTTATAAAGCGGTTCCTCGAGCTCCTTCACATCTTTAGCGGTCGCATTCGCTTCTTCGTCAACCACGGAAATATTCAAAATCTCATCTCCGAATTCCTTTATAAGCTCGCTCAACACTAGGTTGGTGGTTGGTGCTCTGAGCAGTCATTGGCGTGTGTGATAGGTGATGTCAAGGGTTGCATTACGGTTCGGGATAGGTTCATTACGCATGGGAGGTGTTAGAATTTGCTAAGCCTTTCAACATCCTCTACCGTGATATCCCACATGTCATAAAAATTCCATTCATCACATTCCTCCTCGGCTTCCTCTTCCTCCTTTGTAACGTTGAAAATGACATTATCTGCATCCTGTTCACAAACACTACCAAAAATATTAGTAATAGAAGAAATAGGAAAGTTAAGAAGGTCCTCACTTCTAAGGTTCACATCCTTAATAGACTCATCACGAGTCTCCTCTTGTTCCATGCGTTGAAGATTTTCAGCACCAATTCTGAACAAATCGTCCAACGCTCTTTCAATCATCAACTCGCTATCGGCGAGTTCGGGATCGAGTGTTATATGAATAATCACTAAAGTCGTTCATCTTCCGACATTGGTTGGTCAGATATAATTCATATTCATGAATGGTCATGTTATCCATGTCCAATTCATCATACTCTTGAGGAGATACATAATCACCATAGGTATATGGTTGAAAGAAATGCTATAGGGAAGGCGATCTCGTAGAAGATCTCCAAGATTGACGATTCCTCAAAACTTTTCTTTCCATTTCGCGCTCGTACTCCCGGTATTCTTCCAATGTCATATTATCAAAATCGTTCCATTTCCATGATTACCCGAAACGTACTCAAGAAACAAAGAAAGCAAAGAGAATAGAAAGAAAAGAAAACTTAAATTAAAATCCTAAAGTAGCTCCCAAGAATGCGCCAAAAACTTGATGCGAGTTTTCTTGACTGTGTCTTAATATTTATAGTGTCTCGCTATACCTATGGTCTACCCTAATGCACTAATGGGCAGTGTACCCGGTCGCGTGTAGTGTAGTAAATGGTAAAGCCGAGGTCGTCCCAAGAGCTACGTGGATTGGAAATTAACTTAAGTCTACGTCACGATATTAATAGCTTTTTAAGATTGAAATGATAAAATTAACTAATAAAACAAGGAAATAAAAGAAAGCAGATAAAGGCAAAAGATGTGATCAATGAAGGAGAATGGTGCTAACCTAGTTACTCATCCTATCTAGTTATGTCTACGTCTACTTACTTCCAATTACTTCAGGTGGGGTCAAAGTCGAGAGGACATCATTTGGTCAATTCGCCTAACCTATCAACAAAGATGCCACCACAGAGAAATCAAAGACCGTCATAAGTCCTGTTGTTCCCGGTCCCTAGCCGAGTCATTAAGTACCGCCACATGCTAGATTTATAATAGTGAGTGCCGGCCGTTAGGAACTTAGACACTCACCCCTAATTCTTAAGTTCATCCAAACTATAGGTGACCGGTTGGTCAAATCGCACAAGTAGAAAGGGTGTCCGTTGGTCATATCTTACCCTTCCTGTCTCATCCGCTCACCTAGGGTCGGGTTGGTCATATCTCCTAGGCAATTGGCCTCACCGCCATTCAAAACTACCAACCAAGGGTGGCTACCAATAAACTATGCATGCATACACTTAGAAATAATTGTACGGAAATAAAGTAAACGTAAACAAAACAATTAAGGAATCATAACAAGGCCAGCACCAGGGTGCTTAGCCAAACATATAGTAAATCATACCAACAATAATGAATAAATCATGAATTGAATTGAACATAATGTTTGATACAAATTACTTGATGTAGAGCTAATAATGATGATGATTGTGACTGAATTCTTCCTTCAAAACTGGCTTCGGACTGCTGGAAAATACTATGGAGTGGTGCCCTAATCGACCCACAGGAGAGGGTGAAGAGAGATACCGAAAATGCGATTTAGGGATGTATTTATAGGCCCCGACATGGTTACGGCGTAATTAAATAAATTAATTACGTCGTAACTAAAGTTACGCCGTAACTATTATATAGTAGTTACGCCATAACTATATAAGATTTGGCAACTTCGTACTTTTCTTGGTCATCAAAATATGTTGAAACTTCATTGCACTTGGTTGACGCTTTTAGTCCCTGAAGTAGCGTGTTGATTCAAATTAAGTCCAAAAGCCTTAATAATACTTACGGTTTCGACCCTCGTCGTTCTTGATATATTTATACTTGGTCCTCAAGTGAATAAAATAAATATTAACTTGCCGCTCTAATCCTCGGACCTCAAACTTTGCGCCCAGTAATTAATTACGGCGTAACTAATTATCCGAGTTACGCCGTAATCCTTCTTCATCTCATACTTATCCCTCCGAAATAATCTCTACGGCGTAACTAAATTGCCATATTACGCCGTAACCTTCAAGATAATAATTACGACGTAACCATAATAATTGGTTACACCGTATCCTTCAAAGCTCATATTTACGCCGTAACCTTATTAGCTAGTTACGGCGTAATCTTCACATAAAATCCAAAGGCCCCCGTAAATCAATCTACAAAACATAAACTTGGCCTTTAATCACTTCTTTTCCGCTCCAACGCCTCATTTATCCTGAAATGCAAATATAAACGAATATGAAAGAATTAAGTACGATATTAATGCAAATGAGGCCATAAACACGGGAATTTGATATATAAAAGATCAGGCTAATTTGATGTTATCATTAGGGTTTTACTGTTTTTACAATTTATATACCCTACATATGTTAAATCTCGGCCCTACACGTGACCGGACTTATCCCTTTACCACCGGATTTCAAACCTTTTTTAAATTTTGAAATGATGTTTACTTTTACCGAGAAAAGGGAGTAGTTAGGATAAGTTTTGCGTTAATTACGATCAATAACTACAAGACTTTTCATCTTTGTTCGTTCTTTGTGACGAAGAGGAGGTTTCGTTTTTATTTCTGAGTCGTAAGCAATATTTCTTGTTCGTACATATCACTTTCGATTGGGGGCTTGATGACGCATCTCCGATCGGTCGAAGGACCCCTTCGCCTCGACCGAATTTGCATTACGAAGACCCAAGTCTTTCTTCATAAGTCATTGGTGGCGTAAAATCATTCATCATTGACATGGTTACCGGTTGGGAATTCGCCAACCAAGGCCTATGCCCTTCGGTGTCTTCTCTTGAAGATGCCAAGACAAAGAAGAACCTTGACTTGGTCTTCCCCACGCTCACTATTTCCTTAGCTTCCCGCCAAGTCCGAGATAGTGGGGATGAAGCCCTAGCGGTTACCACAAATCGGGACGCCCCATGATCTCCTAAACGTGTGCTAACACTCTCCAAGTTATTTTCATCACCTATAAATAGGTTGGACGAGTCATTTCAAGGGTATGTTCATTCAACACATGATTTCACATACTCCATATTATTTACAACACATATCACATACTTACTCACGCATGGGAGGTGGTTCGCAGGCCCAACCCCGCGCACTTAACGAAGTGTCTACTATTTCTTATTGCAAATTGGCTACAAGTTTGGCGCAAGCATATCACCCCTCATACCCTCCGATCACCATCGAAGGTCTGGTCGTACGAATTATTGTACAATCACATTTCAACCTTAAAACTTCAACAAAATGGAAAAACACCCATATTCACACAATTAGTTCTTTCTTCCTCACACATAAAACTTCAACAAAATGAAAAGAAAAAAAGTGAAAGATGGACCATTTGACGGGAAAACGCAAGCCATGATGTGCATGTTGCGCCGTATGGTTGCGTTTTCCGAGACCATTTCGGCTGGTCACGACAGCGCATGACTCGAAAACGCTAGCCACGGTGTAGAGCTCGCGTTTTCAAGCGCTATGTTTGAGGAAAATGCAACTCTTGGCGTAGGGTACCGAGAGCTCTTAAAATTGTAAAGAATTCTTAAATTTCTTTTCATTTGAAAGTGTGAACAAAATTTTCTAATACAATTATAAATGTAAAATATTCATTGTTTTACAATTCTTTTCAAACTTATTAATATAACCAATTTCTTCACATTATTAAGTGTTAATAAACTATAAAAATTTGAGTGATGAAAAAAAAGCCTACAAGATCGATTGATTACCGCCTAGGCGTTACTGGCCACTGACTTTTTCGATTTGTGTAAACTAGTAAAACAAATTGGTTAACAGTAGTCAATGCGATCAACGGTTGTCAACGATGATCAAACTTGTGTGAACAAGATGTATTCAATTAATTTATACACTTAAAATCAATTAAGAAAACCGTATCCGATAAGGACCCGATCCAAACTTGATTTAAATACCTGAAAATAAAAATTATGGAGAATTCTGAGGAATATTTTCAATTAATTTATACACTTAAAATTGTAAAGAATTCTTAAATTTCTTCTCATTTAAAAGTGTGAACAAAATTTTTTATACATTTGTAAATGTAAAATATTCATTGTTTTACAATTTTTTCACGCTTATTAATGTAACAAATTTATACGCGTTATTAAGTGTTAATAAACTAATAAAATTTTCAGTGTTGAAAAAGGTTTACAAGAGTGATTAATCACTTACTAGGCGTTACTGGGCCACTACCTTTTTCGATTTGTGTAAATTGGTAAAACAAATTGGTTAACGTAGTCAATGCGATCAACGATTGTCAACAATGGTCAAACTTGCCGGAAACTTGTCAAAAATACTCAAAATTGGTCATAAACTAGTTTTAATTACTTATAGTCGCTGTTCATATCTAATACAAGATGTATTCTTTAAAGAAAATCTTGTCGGAAATACCAAAAACGCTTCGAAAATCCCGCCTATACCGATTACAAGCTACAAGAGGGTCGACCGCCCGACTACTGATACACGGTTTTTGCAACCTTGAAAATTTTATACATCTTTTAAAAGTATGTAGATTGATTTTTTTTTTCTTTTTTCTTTAGTGAACGCATGTGTTACAAGCACCGTGTTACAGGAAATATCAAGTCCTATTGCGGCGTTATTGTTGCACCACCCTTCTGTGTTGTTGTTGGGTCTTCGCCAATAGTATAGTGGTAGTAATTTGTTTTCTTTGTATAAATTAAATAAATATTGTGAGTCTTGTTTACTTGTAACTTGTGCTATATGACAGAGGGTGTTTTTTAGTTGTTTTATAAGAATGTTATATGGCGGGATAGATAACACACTCATAACATACACATTGCACCTAGCTCCAAGGTGAAGTAGAGTTGTTTGTTTTAGCTTATTATTTTTTGGCTAATGAGCTTAAATGACTCAACCTCTTTGTCTCAGAAAATAATACCAAAAGTATCTTTCTTGAACGTGGACGATTTCTTTTTACCGTAACTTCCTATGAGGCACCTGAGCAAAGGTTTGATGTATGATCGCGTATGACCCCACCGGTACTTATACAGAGTGGGCGCGGACCAAACATGATTGTATAGTGCCCCCGGCACTCATACGGGTCGGTCGCGGACTAGATACATACCCCGTCAATGGTCACCAAACCATTCCGCGGATAGTAGATACGTCCGATGGAGGACACAACCGCGCCCAACATAAAAGGTAGGGAATCTCGCCCAGGCTTGGCGTACTACAGCCTGCAGTCCCCGAAAAGGGAAAGCGGGACGATTCCCGCACAAAAGCATCACTGTCACTACAATGGGACAAGCTCTGGAGTTGACCTACGTCACTCCCCACTTACAAACTGTCGCTCTCATGACCCGTGACCTTGAGAACACGACAGAAAGGTCAACTACATAAATAGGGGCCTCGCCACTATTCAAAGGGTAACACATACACACTCTCTCTCTAGAACCAACTTTATCTCTCTAAAAACCATTACTTACTCTCACGCCGGAGGTTGACCGCGAAACCCCGTTCCGCGGTGAGACTAACGGTGTTTGTTTTCTTAGCAGCTTTAAACCAAGAATCATACTTAATACAAGATCTATTTCCCGGGAAGTTAGCATACACTAATCTTCATCAGGGGAGCGCCCAGAATTGTATTAACAAGTTGGCGCCATCCGTGGGACCAGTGACATAACTGCGTTTCCAAAAAAAAAATAATAAAAAAAACTCTAATGAGCAACCTGGCAGAAAACCCTTCCCTGTCTCCTGAGCCATCCACGGTCAGAAACATGGGTGAGAAAGAAAAAGTGCAAGACGCAGAACAATACCGCCCTAATGCCGCGACAGGCGCGTCAATAAGGGAATTATGCGAAAGGCACTACCATCAGATCTTGCCCTTAATGGCAGAAAAGGTCCATCAAGAAAAACTGGACCGGGTAAAAAACCGTCTGGATTTCGATGATGAGACTAGAAATGAGAGATCTCGAGAACACGCCGGAATACTCGCTCAGAATCTAAAAGAAAACGGGCACCTAAAAGGAGACATGAGGCCAGTCCTAGTGCCAGGTCAGACCCTTCGGAATACTCCAAGTCACGGAGTGTCTTCTCGAGACTCAGCAGTCGAGACGATGGGTGTTCTAGAGAAAGGAGCCAGTTGGAAACCAAGAGGCCGCGACCAAATGTATTCTCAAGGCTAGAAAAAGAACGTCCGCACGTGACCACGAGACTGGGTGACCAAAAACCAAATGTGTTCTCCAGACTTCAATCAAAGGTATTTTCCCGCAGGCAACGTAAAAGAGAAGCCGAGAAGCAAAGAAAACAGGACACGGCTAAAAAGGATTCGGTCGATAGACACCAACCAAGCCGGAGCGTGACCCGCGGCAGTGCTTCTCACTCGAAGTCTGGCAGAGGGGAAACATATCACTCATGTCGCAGCAAAACGAGGGAAGTCTCTCCTCCAGAAAGCGAAGAAAGCACAGGAGGACATGGGAAGTCCACCCCAAAGAGCAAAGGAGGAAGGGAATCCGACGAACTCTATTCTCCATATGACGTGGCTGACGCAGATCCCTTCACCCGCCGTATACGGAACTTTGAGTTCCCAAAAAGAACGAGAATGCCAGCTCAGATCAGAACATACGACGGGACAGGAGATCCGGAAGATCATCTAAAGATCTTCCAGACCGCGGCAAAAGTGGAAAGATGGGCCATGCCCACATGGTGCCACATGTTCAACTCCACGCTAATAGGGCACGCCCGCGTCTGGTTTGATGAGCTGCGTCCGGAGAGCATTGACTACTTTAAAGAGTTGAGATCAAGTTTTCTGTCGTACTTCCTTTAGCAGAAGAAGTATACGAAAGAACCTGTTGAGTTACACCACATAAAACAGCGGGAATGGGAGTCCACGGAAGCGTTTGTGAATCGTTTCAAAACAGAGAGCATGCATGTGAAAGGAGCCCCAAAGTGCATGAGAGTGTCAGGCTTCATGCATGGGAAAACAAACCCGGAACTAATCAGAAGGCTCAATGACAACATTCCCGAGACGTAGGATGAAATGTTGAAGGTAGTAAAAGCATTACTCAGAGGTGAGTTGGCCGCGGCCAACCAGTCAAAGAAGAAGCACTCCCAGTGGAAGAACCAGGATGGAGGACATAAAAAAATCCAGATCTTCGAACGAAAGGGGGAGTTCAAGACCCGCTTGAGGCCGGAAAGGAAGAGGGGGGACAGGTTCACTCATCTCACAAAGACGCCGAAGGAAATCCTGGCCATGGATACGGTCAAATTCACAGCCCCTCCGCCAATGTCCGGCCGGTCGAGTCTAGGAATAAAGGCAATCTTGTGACATCCACAGAGAAAAGGGGCACAACACGGACGAATGCTATCAGTTGAAAAAATAGATAGAAGAGGCAATCAGGTCTAGACAGCTCGCACATCTGGTCAAAGAAATCAAGAATGGAGTCCAAAAGAGTGGTGGTCCCAAAGGTGGAAAAAAGTACACCGCGGCCAAGGGCAAAGCTCATGCCATATACATGGTTCACACTTGGAAGCGGTCGGTCAAACCCAAGCTGGGTGCGGACGCGGTCCTGAACATGGAAATATCCTTTCCCCCCATATCCGGAAATGATTGGGACGACCACCCACTGGTGATCAAGGCAGATGTAGAAGGGTGCACAATTCACGGGATGTAAGTAGATAACTGAGCGCTTGAAGTTCTATCTGAGCATTGCTTCAAAAGCTAAGCCGGACGTCCAAAGACCGATCCTCATTGCATCACCATTCTTGGGTTTCGGTGGAGAACTTTCGTGGCCATTAGGGCGATTCTCTTGGAAGTGACATTGGGAGGCGAGGAGAAGTCGGCTAGTGCTTGGATGAACTTCATGGTGGTACGATCTCCTTCTCCCTACAATGGAATAATCGGACGT
Organism: Chrysanthemum lavandulifolium; assembly: GCA_022545495.1. Taxonomy (NCBI): domain Eukaryota; kingdom Viridiplantae; phylum Streptophyta; class Magnoliopsida; order Asterales; family Asteraceae; genus Chrysanthemum; species Chrysanthemum lavandulifolium. The sequence goes on along the minus strand of CM040239.1, from coordinate 270,668,176 downwards.
CCAGGGATTAATTTGTTGAGAATAGTGCCATCCACGCGCGCGGAATGTTGAAATTTCCTACATGTGACGGAGTCATGACTTTGCAATGACAAGGTAGTCCGGTTGAATGCGAGAATGGTCGCGGAACCGTAACCTATCATACTGACCCACGCAAAGGTAAAGGAAGGAGTCGCGTCGCGATCAACCCCGATTCCCGACTAAGCGGTCACCATTGGGGGTTAAGTGAAAATGAAAATAGAGCCTCTGCGACCGCTCGAGAATAACTTGGACATCTTTGCTTGAGAACCCTCTGACATGACCGGAGTTCCACGGACAATCGCGGAACACAGGCTGAACGTCAGGGATGGTTACAATCCCGTGCGGCAAAAGAAGAGAGGGCAGGCCCCAGACAGAAACAAAGCTATCAATGAAGATGTTACCAAGCTAGTTGCAGCAGGAATCGTGAAAGAAGTACACTACCACGACTGGTTGTCTAACCCCGTCCTCGTCAAAAATAGCGACGGAAGCTGGAGAATGTGTGTGGACTTCAAAGATCTGAACAAAGCCTGTTCGAAGGATTGCTATCCCTTGCCGGAGATCGACTGGAAGGTCGAATCCCTCTTCGGATATCCATTTAAATGCTTCCTTGACGCATATAAAGGGTATCACCAGATACAAATGGCAGCCGGGGATGAGGAGAAAACAGCATTCCACACGAACCAAAGCATCTTCTGCTACACCAAAATGCCTTTCGGTCTGAAGAATGCTGGCGCCACATACCAAAGGCTCGTGGACAGAGCGTTTGAGAAACAGATTGGAAGAAATTTGGAAGTGTACGTCGACGATCTAGTCATCAAGAGCCACTAAGAAGAAGAAGTACTTAGAGACATGAAGGAAACCTTCAAGACCCTAAGGAGTATCAACATGAAGCTTAACCCCAAAAAATGCACATTTGGGGTGGAACAAGGGACGTTTCTGGGTCATGTAGTGAGCAAGGAGGGCATCAGAGCTTGCCCAGACAAATCCGTGGCCGTAGCTACCCTCAAATCCCCAACAACCAAAAAGGAAGTGCAATCTTTGAATGGGAAATTAGCCAGTCTCAGTCGTTCATGTCCAAATCAGCAGAAAGGTCCCTTCCATTCTTCAAGACACTGAAGAAGTGCATTAAAAAGAGCGACTTTTACTGGACAACTGAGGCAGAGCAAGCGTTCAAGGAAATGAAGCAGCACATTGCCAACTTGCCAATGGTCATCGCCCCGCAACCAAAGGAGGAGTTAATCATGTACTTGGTCGCGTCCCAAGAAGCTGTAAGTGCGGTTTTGTTAGCAGCAAAGTCACGACAACGCCGATGTACTTCGTCACCAAGGCTTAAAGGGTCGGAGATGAATCACACTCCGATTGAGAAGCTTATCCTTGCGCTAGTATATGCATCCCGCAGACACGGCGATACTTCCAGCACATCGATGGCGGTCATCACGGATCAACCGAAGCAAGTCTTGACTAAGGCAGGAGAAAAGTGGAAGAATGTGCGGATGGGCAATCGAGCGGATGAGCATGACATCAACTTGACCCCGGACAACCATTAAAGGACAAGTACTGGCGGACTTCATTGCCGAAATTCCAGAATAGGGCACCCCAGACAAGGCAACACGCAAACAGCCATACTCCGAACCATGGAATGTATTCACGGATGGGTCCGCGTGTCAGGAAGGGTCCGGGCGGGATTGATCTTGACAAGCCCGGAGGGAAAGAGTTCACATATGCCTTACGTTTTGAATTTGAGGCATCCAACAATGAGGCCGAATCGAGGCATCGATCGCGGGATTAAGAATCGCGAGCAAATGCGGTAAAGGACTTGTCGGAAATGTCGATTCCCCTCGTAGCAAATCGGATCAATGGATCATACGAGGTGAAGGAAGCAAGCATGACGCTACTTGGCAAAGGCTAAAGCTCTCATCGAAGGATTTCGGACGTTCTCCATCAAGCAGATCCCCCGAAGCCAGAACAAGCAAGCAGATGCGCTGAGCAAGATAGACTCCACTAGCTTTGCTCACTTGACTAAACAGGTTCTTGTGGAAGTATTGAAGGAGAAATCCATTGAGGAGAAGGAGGTGTTGGCAGTCGTGGAAGAAGACGGAGACACATGGATGAGACCCCTGATCGAATACCTGAGGGATGAGAACACGACAGAAAGGTCAACCACATAAATAGGGGCCTCGCCACTATTCAAAGGGTAACACATACACTCTCTCTCTCTAGAACCAACTTTGTCTCTCTAAAAACAATTACTTACTCTCACATGGGAGGTTGACCCATGAACCCGTTCCGCGGTGAGACTAACGGTGTTTGTTTTCTTAGCGACTTTAAACCAAGAATCATACTTAATACAAGATCTATTTCCGGAAGTTAGCATACACTAATCTTCATCGGGGGCCTGTAAGTGTATTAACAAGTTGGTGCCATCCGTGGGACCCGGTGACATAAGCTGCGTTTCCAAAAAAATATAATAAAAAAACTCTAATGAGCAACTGGCGAAAACCCTTCCCGTCTCTAAGCCATCCACGGTCGAAACATGGGTGAGAAAGAAAAAGTGCAAGGCAGAACAATATCGCCCTAATGCCGCGACAGCGCATCAATAAAGGAATTGCGAAAGACACTACCATCGATCTTGCCCTTAATGGCGAAAAGGTCCATCAAGAAAAAGCGGACCGGGTAAAAACCGTCACGGATTTTGATGATGAGACTAGAAATGAGAGATCTCGAGAACACGCTGGAATACTCGCTCGAATCTAAAAGCGGGCACCTAAAAGGAGACACGAGGCCGGTCTAGTGCGGTCGGACCGCGGAATACTCCAAGTCACGGGTGTCTTCTCGAGACTCGGCGATCGAGGCGATGGGTGTTCTAGAAAGGAGCCGTTGGACACCAAGAGGCGCGACAAATGTATTCTCGAGGCTAGAAAAGAGCGTCCGCACATGACCACGAGACTTAGTGACCAAAACCAGCTGTGTTCTCGAGACTTGATCAAAGGTATCTTCCGCGTACAGCGTAAAAGAAGCCGAGAAGCAAAGAAAATGGGACACGGTGAAAAGTATTCGGTCGATAGACACCAACGAAGGCGGGCTGACCGCGGCGGTGCTTCTCACTCGAAGTCGGTAAAGAGAAACATATCACTCATGTCGCGGCAGAGCGAGGAAGTGTCTCCTCGTAAAGCGAAGAAAGCACGGGAGGACATGGAAGTCCACCCCGAAGAGCAAAGGAGGAAGGAATCAAGCGAACTCTATTCTCCATATGACATGGTGACGCAGATCCCTTCACCGCCGTATCACGGAACTTTGAGTTCCCAAAAGAGCGAGAATGCCATTTCGGATCGAGAACATCTGACGGGACGGAGATCAGGAAGATCATCGAAGATCTTCGGACCGCGACCAAAGTGGAAAGATGGGCCATGCCCACATGGTGCCACATGTTCAACTCCACGCTAATAGGGCATGCCGCGTGCGGTTTGATGAGTCGATCAGGAGAGCATTGACAACTTTGAAGAGTTGAGATCAAGTTTTCTCTCGTACTTCCTTCAGCAGAAGAAGTATACGAAAGAACCTGTTGAGTTACACCACATAAAACAGCGGGAAGGGGAGTCCACGGAAGCGTTTGTGAATCGTTTCAAAACAGAGAGCATGCATGTAAAAGGAGCCCCAGAGTGCATGAGAGTGTCAGGCTTCATGCATGGGATAACAAACCCGGAACTAATCAGAAGGCTCAATGACAACATTCCCCAGACTTAGGATGAAATGTGGAAGGTAGTAAAAGCATTCCTCAGAGGTGAGTTGGCCGCGGCCAACCAGTCAAAGAAGAAGCACTCCCAGTGGAAGAACCATGATGGAGGACAGAAAAGCATCCAGATCTTGAGCGAAAGGGAGTTCAAGACCCGCTGAGGCCGGAAAGGAAGAGGGGACAGTTCACTCCTCACAAAGACGCCGAAGGAAATCCAGCCATGGATACGGTCAAATTCACAGCCCCTCCATGATGTCGGCCCGGTCGAGTCTAGGAATAAAGACAAATCTTGTGACTTCCACGAGAGAAAAGGGCGCAACACGGACGAATGCTATCGGTTGAAAAAGCAGATAGAAGAAGGCGGTCAGTGCGGACGGCTCGCATCATCGGTCAAAAAATCAAGAATGGAGTCCAAAAGAGTGGTGGTCCCAAAGGTGGAAAAAAGGACACCGCGACCAAGTACAAAGCTCACGCCATATACATGGTTCACACTTGGCGTGATCGGTCGAACCCAAGTTGGGTGCGGACGCGTCTGAACATGGAAATATCCTTTCCCCATATCCGAAAATGATTGGGACGACCACCCACTCGTGATCAAGGCGGATGTAGAAGGGTGCACAATTCACGGGATGTAAGTAGATAGCGAAGCGCTTGAAGTTCTATCGAGCATTGCTTCAACAAGCTAAGCCGGACGTCCAAAAGACGATCCCTTGCATCACCATTCTTGGGTTTCGGTGGAGAGCTTTCGTGGCCATTAGGGCAGATTTTCTTGGAAGTGACATCGGGATACGAGGAGAAGTCAGATAGCACTTGGATGAACTTCATGGTGGTACGATCTCCCTCTCCATACAATGGAATAATCGGACGTCCAGGGATTAGGCTGTTGAGAATAGTGCCATCCACGGCGCACGGAATGTTGAAATTTCCTACATGTGACGGAGTCATGACTTTGCACAGTGACAAGGTAGTCCCGGTTGAATGCAGAATGGTCGCGGAACCAGAACCCTATCATACAACCCTAGAGGCAAAGGTAAAGGAAGGAGTCGCAGTCGCGATCAACCCCAGATTCCCCGACTAAACGGTCACCATTGGGGGGGGGGGGTTAAGTGAAAAAGGAAAATAGAGCCTCTGCGACCTGCTCAAGAATAACTTGGACATCTTTGCTTGAGAACCCTCTGACATGACCGGAGTTCCACGGACAATCGCGGAACACAGGCTGAACGTCAGGGATGGTTACAATCCCGTGCGGCAAAAGAAGAGAGGGCAGGCCCCAGACAGAAACAAAGCTATCAATGAAGATGTTACCAAGCTAGTTGCAGCAGGAATCGTGAAAGAAGTACACTACCACGACTGGTTGTCTAACCCCGTCCTCGTCAAAAATAGCGACGAAGTCGGGAAGAATGTGTGGACTTCAAAGATCCGAACAAAGCTGTCAGAAGGATTGCCATCCCTTCTTTGGAGATCGTGGAAGGTAGAATCCCTCTGCGGATATCCATTTAAATGCTTCCTTGACGCATATAAAGGGTATCACGAGATACAAATGGCAGCCGGGGATGAGGAGAAAACAGCATTCCACACGAACCAAGGCATCTTCTGCTACACCAAAATGCCTTTCGGTCTTAAGAATGCTGGCGCCACATACCAAAGGCTCGTGGACAGAGCGTTTGAGAAACAGATTGGAAGAAATTTGGAAGTGTACATTGACGATCTAGTCATCAAGAGCCACTCAGAAGAAGAAGTACTTAGAGACATGAAGGAAACCTTCAAGACCCTAAGGAGTATCAACATGAAGCTTAACCCCAAAAAATGCACATTTGGGGCGGAGCAAGGGCGTTTCGGGTCATGTAGTGAGCAAGGAGGGCATCAGAGCTTGCCAGACAAATCCGTGGCCGTAGCTACCCTCAAATCCCAACAACCAAAAAGAAAGTGCGGTCTTTGAATGGGAAATTAGCTTGAGTCTCGGTCGCTTCATGTCCAATCGTGAGAAGGTCCTTCCATTCTTCAAGACACTAAAGAAGTGCATTAAAAAGCGACTTTCTTTGGACAATCGAGTGAGCAAGCGTTCAAGGAAATGAAGCAGCACATTGCCAACTTGCCAATGGTCATCGCCCCGCAACCAAAGGAGGAGTTAATCATGTACTTGGCCGCGTCCCAAGAAGCTGTAAGTGCGGTTTTGTTAGCACAAAGGGAGTCGCGACAACAGCCAGTGTACTTCGTCAGCCGCGCTCTAAAGGGTCCATAGATGAATTACACTCCGATTGAGAAGCTTGTCCTTGCGCTAGTATATGCATCCCGCAGATTACGGCGATACTTCCAAGCACATCTAGTGGCGGTCATCACAGACCAACCACTGAAGCAAGTCTTGACTAAGACAGAGAAAAGTGGAAGAATGTCTGGATGGGCAATCGAACTGGATGAGCATGACATCAACTTCTGACCCCGGACAACCATTAAAGGACAAGTACTGGCGGACTTCATTGCCGAAATTCCAGAAGAAGGCACCCCAAACAAGGCAACAGAAAAGCAACCATACTCGAACCATGGAATCTATTCACGGATGGGTCCGCGTGTCAGGAAGGGTCCGAGGCAGGATTGATCTTAACAAGCCCAGAGGGGAAAGAGTTCACATATGCCTTACGTTTTGAATTTGAGGCATCCAACTATGAGGCCGAATACGAGGCACTGATCGCAGGATTAAGAATCGCAGAGCAAATGCAGGTAAAGGACTTGTCAGCAAATGTCGATTCCGCCTCGTAGCGAATCGGATCAATGGATCATATGAGGCGAAGGAAGCAAGCATGGCGCGCTACTTGGCAAAGGCTAAAGCTCTGATGAAGGATTTGGACGTTCTCCATCGAGAAGATCCCGGGCCAAAACAAGCAAGGAGATGCGGCGAGCAAGATAGCCTCCACTAGCTTTGCTCACTTGACTAAACAGGTTCTTGTGGAAGTATTGAAGGAGACATCCATTGAGGAGAAGGAGGTGTTGGCAGTCGTGGAAGAAGACGGAGACACATGGATGACACCCCTGATCGAATACCTGAGGGATGAGACACTGCCTGCGGATGACAAAAAGGCTAGAAAACTGCGGATCAAGGCAAGGAAGTATGCATTGAGAGATGGAATCCTATTTGGAAGTCTTTCCTAGAACCGTGGCTTCGGTGTGTAGGCCCCGTCCAAGCCAACTATGTGTTGCGAGAGATTCACGAAGGATCGTGTAGCATGCACTCAGGGCCAAGGGCAGTGGTGGCCAAGGCAATCCGGTCAGGATACTACTGGCCAACCATGCACAAGGACGCTCGTGAGCTAATACAGAAGTGTGAAGATTGCAAGGTTCACCGCCCAGGGCCAAAGAATCCGCAGCAAAATCTAACCCCAATCACTTCCCCCTGGCCCTTCTACAAGTGGGGCCTGGACATCTGCGGACCCTTCCCAGAGGGGCCCGACAAAGTTAAGTTTATGATTGTGGGGATAGATTACTTCACCAAATGGATCGAAGCTAAACCTTTAGCCTCCATCACAGGAAGACAAGTGAAGAAGTTCGTCTGGGACAACATAGTCTGTCGATTCGGTTTGCTAGGAGAGATAGTGTCAGATAATGGAAAGCAGTTCTGCAACAACCCATTTAAAGACTGGTGCGAGAAGCTCAACATAAAGCAGCGTTTCGCCTCAGTCAAGCATCCGCAGGCAAATGGGTTGGTAGAAAGCGCGAACAAAAGTTTGGGAGAAGGCATTAAAGCAAGGTTGGAGAAGGGAAGCAAAGACTGGGTAGAAGAAGTGCCGCATGTGCTCTGGGCGCACAGAACCATGATCAAAACAAGCAACGGGGAAACCCCATTTTCCCTTACATACGGCACTGAGGCAGTTATCCCAGTCGAGATTGGAATGCCAAGTCTCCGATGCACAGCCGTGAACCAAATCTCCAACGACCAGAACCTTCGCCTAAATTTAGACGTCCTAGAAGAAAGAAGGGAAGCCGCGGCCATTGAAGAGGCCCGCAACAAGGCGAGGATGGAAAGGTACTACAATGCCAAGGTGCGAAGCACGGCATCCAGGCTCGAAGATTTCGTCTACCGCATCAACGAAGCTAGTAGAGCGGAGGACACTGGAAAGCTTGGCCCAAAATGAGAAGGGCCATATGAAGTGATGGAAGCACTAGGGAATGGAGCGTATAAGCTCACAGGCGTGGATGGGGAGATACTCCCAAGAACATGGAACATCCGTAACCTGAAGAAGTGTTACGTCTAAGTGTAAGTAGGTTTTCCCCATCTTTTGTAAGTTGATCACGGATCAGGTCCGGACAACAGGGGAACCGCTTCAAATTTCCATATTTTTCATTTTTATTGTAATATTTCCTAATTATTAATGAAATGTAGAAGCCTGGCCCGCTCTACAAATTTTCCAAAACAAAGATTCACCTACATTTTTATTTTTGCATCTCTTGCATATCTCTCGCATCCGCGACAAACAATGTCGCACATAAAGGACGAGCAACCTCAAAATTGACTCAGGCATATAAGTGGTATTGCAAGCCCATTGACCACACCATGTTACCCCCGGACTCCTAAAGTACGGCCACGAGTGCAACCCAAAGCCTGAAACATCTAGCTCGGCGAATAAGTAAAAACATATATATATATACGATAAAATCAAAAGTATTTCCATTAAGTACATAAGATTTTTACAAGTACATGGGGCATACCCCGGATTACAAAACAATGGCACCGTGGTAACCACGACCCTAACTAACAGCGAAGTTACTAAGCTTCACAATAGATTGAGGCGACATAGTCTAAATGCCGCCCATGGAAAGACTACCTCGAACATCCCAACACGGTCAAGTATGCTCGTGTCGAACATATCATCATGGGTGGACTTTTCCTCCTCCTCTTTCTCATCCTCCCGGTAGGACCGGTAACCGCGCGGAAGAGGAGTCGGACCGGAGGAACTATAACCATGGAAGGCTCCCGGTGGAAGTAACACAGTGAACAACTCGGAAACAATCAGTTCGGGGTTCCAAAATCAAACTTCTTACCGTACATCCGGTTTTCCTCTCTTTATCTGTGGCAATAGCACGCGGACGCCTAGTAATGGTTTGCAATAAAGAAGCGGGAAGCAACCTCCTCCACCGTCGGGCGTTAAACACAAAGTCCCCGAACATTTGGGGCTTTCCTCTTGCAACACCGGTGAGACATAAGGAACTCGAAGAGGAATCCTTGCACGCCTCGGAGAGTCTAAAGAGGAAAGGAACATCGCTAAAGCGAACAACGGCCTCATGGTAAACCTCTTTCGCCCATGGATTGTAAGCTTTAATCTGTTCCAACTTCAAGCCCTTAGCTCCATGCACACTCCGCCTCAGACCACCTCGAGCCCTTGACAATGGCCTTGCTTATACAATCCCCAATCGCGTTTGCAACTCATCGGGGTTTGAATGCCATCCATGCCCGTGAAAGCCATGAACAATCACCCACCGCTTACCTTCAATGGCAAGAAGGGTGCGGGAATAACTCCTCATCAAAATCGCGGTTCGGCTCCGCTGATCTACGATCTAAGCGAGCAAGTTGACCATCATATTCAGTGCGGACTCTCTCTTCGCTCTTTGACTTCTCCTCCAAGCAAGCCCGCATCCTTAACATGTTCTTCAACTCATCACAAGCAAGGTAACTCAACAACTTTACCTTCAACTTCGCATTTTCAGCGATTAAGTTGGCGGTTGTTCATCTTTGGCGCAATCATGCCCTCCATTGCGCCGCGCTCCGTAACCTCTTAACCTCCTCCGATTCGGACTCGAGCAAACCTAACACGCTCGCGAGACCCCAGCCTCCTTGACCTGATCTTCAACTCACGAACCACCGCCCGAGCCTCGATCCTCTTATCTCTCCTCTCGAGCCTTTTATTCAACTTATTAGTCTGGTTTAGCTCAAACTCCAGCCGTAGGCGCACCTCAGAAGACATACAAGTTTGTTGCAGAGTCATGATGTTATACGGCTCAAGTAAATCCGAATGCGGCATGTTGCGCAGCGTGGATAAATAACCGGGAGTTGCTAGATTATCCAGCATGCTCTGACAAACCCAAGCATCATTCATGCGGAAGTCGTTGGTGGGTAGCCATTTGGGGACATAAACATTTTTGGCTCCGCTGTATCCAGATAGGGACTCGTAAAGTCATCATCGAGGCCGCGGGGCGGTGAGCAGTTGGTCTGCGGCGGAGATTCAACTCAAAAAGACTCTCTGCTGCGGTAAAGGCGGTGGCTGGGATGGACCGGACATCACAATATCCAAGTTCTCTTGAGTGAGCTAGTGGATGTCTTGGAAGTAGCATCCGGATTCGCTGAAGATCCGGGGTAGCCTCGGAAGAAACAACATTTACCTCCGTGGTCGAGGGCTCGAATCGGACTAGTCGCGGAGCTCCATAACAGGAATAGGCCCCGCAGTCGCATCTCCTGCATAACCAAAAACATTTAAGTTCTCTATAAATAATAATAAAAAAAAAGTAATATAACAAAAAGTAAATGCCTTACTAGCAGCGGACCCGGAACTCTGCTCCGGCACAGGAGTGATCCTCTTCTTCTCCGGCTATTTGGAAGGAACATCAAGCCGGACCTTCTTCTTCCCAAGTGGCCTTGCGGCCTTAGCCGCCTCCGCATTCTCCACAATGGTGTCTTGGACCGAGTGATCACATTCTCGAGGGCTCTATGACCGCCCGGCGGTTTCATCTTGGGCGTCTTCTTGCCCTCTTGCGGTGTTCTTTCACGGAGGTCACTCAAATGGATCCGGTTGGTTGATAAAAGCAAACAAGAGACATCTCGCAAAGAAAAAACAAGCAGCGTTAGTAACTAAAAACAAAGCGAGGGAAAGAAGACAATAAGGCGGCAAAACCCTAAAGAAGAACCCACCCTCGATGTCCGGGGCCATAAAAGTAGGTCGCGCCGTAGCATCATCGAGGCGGCTAAGGCCCGATCCGAAAGGAAAGGCTCGGAAATTTTTAAAAGGAGCAGCGTGTGTCAAGACAGCGTAATAACTCAAAGTCAAGGCCGTCATCGGATGGGGGTGGATCACGGTCAGCGAGACCTTCTCATTCTACGAGGCGACCATGGGAAAAGCGGTCGCGTCAACCCAAAAGAAATACTCCTTCCAATTCTTTATAGAATCCAAGGGGCGGTATAACAACCGGCACAATCAACGACTTAGGACCACTACGCTTCTAGGGTCATCCGACCATCTTTCTACCGGAGTAATAAAACTTCTTAAATAAAGACACGGTAGGGGTTCCACCGTGAGCGCGACAAAGGATCTCAAGTGACTAATCCTAGCGGCGGCTAATACGGACAAGCTGCGACAAATGGATGCGAAAATACTCCAAGACTCTACACAGAGCGCGGAAAGGGTATCCTAAAATTGCAAAATTCAAAAATCTAGTATATACTCCTATCATACCACGAGGGGATATGGTATCCTTGGGACCGGGAAGAAGGGTGGACGATGGGAGGATATGGTATTTAGAGCAAAAATCACTAAGATCTTACATGATAACTTACAAGTAAAATCGCTTAGAAGTTTTTAGCCATGGAACTATAATGAGGGAGAAAAACCTAACTTTGAACAAGTAAGGAGCGCACACAAAGGGCTTGGTGGGCTTTTTTTCTTTTACGAAGATGAAATGGCATGATAGCAAGAAAGCAAAAATGAGGGTATTTATACCTCTAGGAGTGAAACCAACAGGCTAATCGAGCGGCGAAAAATCGCCACGTCCCGGCTCGCAACCAATGGCCCGGATCGCTTAGATCAGCAGACGAGATGGAGCGACCAAAGCGTCACGTCGGTCGAAAAACGCTATCTAGGGCGGTTCGCGAATCGAGGACGGTATGTAACGCTTATCTTTGGCATGAGTGGAAAATACAGTCAGCAGTGACTAGGATTCCCCACGGAACACCCAACCGCGGGTGAACGGAATAACTTAGTCTAGCAGCGCTTGTACTGGACAAACAAGCACACTAGACTGGGGGGACTTGATAGCGTATGACCCCACCGGTACTTATACAGAGTGGGCGCGGACCAAACATGATTGTATAGTGCCCCGTCACTCATACGGGTCGGTCGCGGACTAGATACATACCCCGTCAATGGTCACCAAACCATTCGCGGATAGTAGATACGTCGATGGAGGACACAACCGCACCCGACATAAAGGTAGGGAATCTCGCGGGCTTGGCGTCTTCTGACTGCGGTCCCGAAAAGGGAAGCGGGACGATTCTCGCCAAAAGCATCACTTGTCACTACAATGGGACAAGCTCGGAGTTGACTTCGTCACTCCCCACCTAAACCTATCGCTCTCATGGCCCGTGACCCGAGAACACGCGAAAGGTCAACCGCATAAATAGGGGCCTCGCCACTATTCAAAGGTAACACATACACTCTCTCTCTAGAACCAACTTTATCTCTAAAACCATTACTTACTCTCACGCGGAGGTTGACCGCGGAGCCCGTTCGCGGTGAGACTAACGGTGTTTGTTTTCTTAGCGACTTTAAACCAAGAATCATACTTAATACAAGATCTATTTCGGGAAGTTAGCATACACTAATCTTCATCGGGAGCGCCAGTGTATTAACAATGTACAAATCCATCCTCTTAGTCTTCTGACAAATCGTCGAGAGAATAGAATCGTTAATGGCTTGTGTATAGTTTGGTCGAAACTGGGTAACCGGTTATAGTGATTTAAGTTATATAATTTGGTTGCCTGGTTGGTTTAACTAGGCCGGAACATTTTCAATTCATGGCACAGTTTGATCAATTGAACTTGACAAAACTAGCCGAAATTCATTGTTGAACATCACTGCTTTTAGTTAGTTTGGATCATATCTTGGTAAAACTTCTGAGTACACTTTAGGTGATCTTTAACAATTATAATCCACTCAATTCATTTGACATATTTTGCTCAAGGTTATTTTTCTTACTTTTCATATTTCACCCTTCATTAACAAAAATACAAAATTTGTAACATTGTTTTACATGTAAGAAAATTAACTGATTCCTAGAAACATTATTACACGCTATATTGAGTTAAAAAGAAGGAGACAAGAATTCCTTTTCTTTACCTCCAAACAAAGCCTCCACAATAAAGTTCAAAGACAAAGGCTAACGCCATCTTTTCCTTCAACTATAGTACAAGTAAATTGTACTATTTCCATTCACATGTTATGTCCAAAATACCCTTTAACTCCTCCATATCATATGGATATATAGGACCTTTAGCCAAGGGCATGCATGTAATTTCATATATCCATGTTGGTTTATTAAGTGCATCTTTGGAATTCACTAGCAAAAGACATGTTATATAAATATGTAAACACTCCTCCTTTCAATTCAATCCTTCCCAAGAAAAATGGAAGATGATCAAATGGAATTACAACTCCTTCCTACACCAAAAACAAGAGCCTCCCGGTCACACGGCCCAACGTGGCCATCTAGTACCACAAGGTCTCAATCAAACAATATGCAATACCATTCAAATATTGCAAATCCGTCATTAGACTTGCAACTATCCAACACTTTCCAACCAAGGAGGCCATCCCCAGACGACTGCACTTTGGGGATGGACCTTGGTTGTACAAGCCGCAATGAAGCTTTAAATTGGAAGCAAAATGATCAAATTCAAACATCATCAATGGAGAACGAATATGTGGAGCGTTTAAAGGAGATGACTCAACGAGAGATGGAGCTAGCACAATCCGAGTTGTCATGTGCAAGGTACATGTGGGAGAGGGCACACGAGGAGGTTGAAAGGGTAGAAAATGAAAGCAAAAGCGACGCATACAAATGGATCAGCTTGTATGGAGATAACTTGTCAAGCATGCAGACGAAAATTTCGCCCCTAGTTAGTTTAAGAACACCTAGTTATTAGTAAGAGGTTAATTTGTAAGCAGTTTGATATATGTTTGTATCAGGTTGCAACAAAGAATGGAAATTAGAAGTCTTCTATACTGAATATGAATATGCTCAAGTATCTCGATTCTATGTTTTTCTTAATGTTTGGAGAACCAACATAATAGTACTTAAGATGGATGGGTCGTCCAACAAATGTAATTTTAGTTCTATTTTAAACAACTGTATTTCTTTAAGGTAATCTGTTAAGAAAACAGTTACGGTCAATAACTTAAAGGTGATTTCATATATGTATAATAAATTAAATTTCATAACTAAACACCTTTGTAATATTCTAACATCAATGACAAGTTTTATCATCTTAGCTTGCTATTGTATCTTGTACAAGGTATACAAGCTTATGCTTTATAAGTTGTAATGCGATTGAACATGCACATAATTGTAAGAGTGTTGATATGCATACTACACTTTTTGATTCTTTTACCATTAAATCACACCATTAATGGACATAGTACAACACCGTTATGGATGATTAGTGATGTGCACATCACTTTTAGTGGTGTGCATATCACCCCCTTAATTGTAAAGGTAAATAACTACTCTTCGGATTGAGCACGTGTAGGTTTCTCCAGACTTGGTAAATAACGTTCTTCGAGCACCTAACACAGATGAAAGAAATGCGTTAGCCATGCTTTGGGTTTCCCAAGACCAAACTCCGAAGTGAGAGTAAGTATAGACTTAAGCCAGAAGGTTGGGTATTAAATGTGAGAGTAAATCATAGTAAATGAGTTGGTTTGGCATTGAATGAGGTTTGGGTAATTATCTACCTCAACCATGCGACAACATGGGAAGTAGTGAGCCGAGCTATGCCTAGTCCATGTGCTAGTTGTCGGTCCACGCGAGGATATCCCGTAATATATAGGTGTTGCGTCTCACACTAGACTCTTGGTAAATTGTCGTAAAAGGGTGCTTGTCTTTAACACGTGGCCTTGGGTGTGTCATATATTCGTTAGGAACTATTTGTTCCAGTGTCCTTCGGATATGTGTTTTCCGGACATGTATGCTCAACGATCGTCCAGAACACGTGTCGTGCGGACACGTCGTCATCAATAATCTTTACCTATCTTTCCAAAACTAAAAGCGTTATGAATCGATTTATCAGGTTTTAAGATTGGGATCCTATCTACAATTATTTTCGTTTTTGCATGATCGTAATTGTAAGATCGGATCGGGATCTTAAGATTCTACTATACTGTTATTTTTTTAATGAGCGTTGTAAAATTATGAAAATCCATGTATTATTATATATCATATATCACGAAAATGTAGGTTAAAATCATGATTATGAAGTATTTAATACAATTAGCCTCTTGTTTTTTATACGCTACAAAACGTAATACATAAATTTATAATCTTTTAACTTGTGGTTTGAAAAAATAAAATCGGATGAAAAGAGATGTTAAGATCCGATGATCAAGATCGATCCTTATTAAAATCTTATCTTACAAAATTCTACATAAAAAAATATCATTTTATTTTGTAATATCATAAAATCATAATATCCTTAAAATAAGATTCGAGGTTTGAAGGACCATGAAATTTATGTAAAGTGTTATATGATATTTCATAGTTTCATAAAAAGAATCATTTTGATAAGAAGTCAATAAGTCCAAGTTCATTAATTGTTCACTTTACACCTTGATAGCTTTTTAGCTCAATTCAACCAAACACCCACTACCCATGTCTCCTATGGTAATTAAATTCCAAACACTAAAAGATACCAACCTTCAGTATCCATTCTTTTCACCTTGGTCAAACTTTATCCTAAGAACAATCTTAAAGATGTACCATTTGGATCAAGTACGATCAAGTGTTTGGATCGACGACATTGTCATGTGGTGTTGTCCATAGAATTATTATTAGAACATGTACGTCTAAGATATCGTGTCGGACTACGATTGAGCTTCTGTTTATTCATTTGTGGACGTAAATTATTTGAGCTTTGGTGGCTTTTAGGCCAAAAACATTAATACTAATACTAAGTTTGATATAAGCAAAATGTTTGGTTATGGAATAGATACTTATCTAGAGTGTTGATATTATTGTGACACTTAGATGTAACCATCCACATATAGTTGGAGAAAGTGGTATGATCCACTACAAGGTGCATGTTCATTCTTTCATAATGCAAATTTTTTTGATAATGATATGGACAATTGGTATGGGACTATGGGGTACAAATGAAATTGGGAAGGGACAAAGGATGGTGGAAGTTTTTGTGACATGTGATAAATTAAAATTTTTTGCTTTTGCATTTCTATTTCAAAGTTTATTTTATAATTTCAAGAGCAAATTCTTCGAATGTCTTGTTCGGTCAATGTATTTACTTTTTCAAAATATAAAAACGTGACTTTCCGTTAATACTAAAATGTTGACAAGTGTATTTTGTCTTTGAAACATTTTGTGTAAAAATGTGTAATGTATTTTTCAAAATTTTGTTTGAACGATCGATGATTTGTATTTTGAACGACTTTTGTGTAACTAAAAGTTTTATTTTATTTTATTTTATTATTTTTTATCACACCACCCACCATCATCGCCATCGACCATCATACGCCACCACCCCGCCACCACCACCACTCATTGGCACCACCCACCACGACCGACACCACCCGCCACAACCGCACACCATCGCCACGGCGGGGTGGCAGCAGATAATTATACTTTTGGAATCGTGATTGTGGTTTAACATTGATCTGGCTACAGGTCTGATTTGTAATTATTGCGAGAAAAAAGTCTATAAGTTAGAAACAAAAATGAAAAAGTTTAAAGATTAAACAATATTTAAAATTAACTTTGTGGTAGATGTTGTTACAATTTTTAATCAATTGTATAATTCGACTAACACTATTTAAGAATGAGCATACACTTTATAAAATGGACCCGTAAAGGAAGGAGCTGGCTAGTGGGTCCTAGACTCCTAGTCCATTCAATGATATAAATTGATATAATGTTTAGTAAACCCAATAACCAAAATATATGTAATTTGTATGACTAGCTCGCCAATTAATCTTTTATATAATAAAGAAAAATGTTTTTGACATAAAGTTTTTTTTAAACTTCCCTTATTAGGTAATTACTGAATTATTATTATTATTTAAAAAGATTTTGAATCAACAAAGCTTAAATATTTCTTCATTTAGGAAAAAAGCTAAAATTTCGCTTTTATTTATTAATTTATGTAAAAAGTCGAAAATACGCATGTACTTTGAGATATAATAGTTGATTTGATCTTGAATGAACTACGTGCATCTTGGAGAATCGATGAGGGACATAGTTGATGCCAATATAATTTGTAATTTCACCCGGCATTTTAGGGCTCCTATTTTATCAACCTTAAAGTCCTTTATGGATTTCAACCAAATTTCTTAATTTTAACCAAAAAAACCTATCGTATTAAATCGAAAAATTCAAGTGGTCTTTTTCACTATGATTATGGCAATCTTGTTATGGGTTATATTATAATTATGAATTAAGCGAGATCATGGTCTCGAGATAATAACCTAAGTTGTGTTTAGATTTTGAACATCTTTACATCATTTTCCCCGTAAATCCTGAGAGAAGTGATAACTTGTGTTTGTCATTCGACCATAGGATTTTGGTAATATAAATCAAACATGGGAAACTGAATAACCAAAAAAGCATATGTCAAGCAATGTTACAAATATTTTCTTGACCTACTTTTGATTTGATGATAAATTTACAATCATAACCATATGATAAATGGTACTAGCCTATTTTTGATGGTATCATTCCCTGAATCAATTTTTAAAGTAGGATGGTTTTTGAAAGTATACCTAATTGTAGGATGGTTTGCTTTTTATGTTCTAAATATAGGATGATATTTTTTTACATTCTAAATATAGGATGTAAAATAACAACAGACATCAGCAACTTTCTTAAACAACATAATACATACAAGTGGGATGCTGGAAGTGGCTTGAACTTAGCAAAACTAGTTCTTACGAAATTCTAAGACCATAAAACATAAATCATATACTTGACGCACTTGCATTGTAATTCCTACAACAGAAGTATGGGGCACTTGCATTGTGATCCCAAAAATCATTAATAATAAATATTCAAATTCAAACATCTCATAGCTAGCTACTAAATATGATATATGATTCACCAACACGTTAGTACAAAATATGATATCGTATCGGATCATTACGCACTGTCGTATTAGATCAGTCCATGAAAACATACGTATTATATCGAGACATCACTAGCAACTGGAACACCAAATATAACTAGCGATGTGCTTACATCACAGATAAAACTTGCGCTTGTACTTGAGCTCAAAACGGAATATTTGAAAATTCAAGGAATAACAATACAAGATTCACCAATAACAATACATGATCCACCTTCATAATAACATTCGGACAAATTAAAGCATACAAACATGTAATTTAAATCCTAGCGAGAATAAGGACGGACATTTTCTTTGATTGTTACCAAGAACTTTGCACTTTCCACACTTACGAGGTTCTTTAGGATCACGAGTGTCCATTTCATTTCGAATCCACTTTGATGTCTTCGTCCTCACGCACAACAAGTTTCGTCGGATCGCTTGAATGCTCAATTGGGGATGGATCCAGTAATCAACATGAGGTAATGGGTTAAAAGTAGCACTATATTGGTGTCGAAAATTCGAAGTATAGTACACATTATCAACGATGTGAAGTGCGTTGTCTTTTTTTTGTCAACAAACGGCGAGTGCGTGTGAACATGGAAATTTGAATGCTTTCCATTTACCATAAGTGTAGGTCCGCTCGAGATATTTAACGGTGTGTACATGCCACCAGACCCATTTATTTGTTGTTTTGTCACAACTCTATAGACACCTTTATTGTTATCAAACTCTTGTAATCGATGACTTTGAGCATGAGTATCATTCTTCTTAAATATACGCCATGAGGTTTGGTTCGCTTCCAAACAGTCAAGTTTAATCACACAAGCTAACCACTTGTGAATGGTCAACCGTAATAAACTTAAAACATTTCGTAAAGCAAATGCAATTAAGATCGGAGGAATATAGTGGATTCACAGGTCGTTAAGTCCCAGAGGATGAATGGTGTTTAACAGACGGATGTCGAATAATCACTAAGGATAGTGATCGTAAGGATTTTGGAATATTTATACCTAAAGAAAAGTTTTGTAAATTCTGTGGCTTAAATGCAAATTAAAGAAAATTAAAAAGCTAAAATATATTAAATAAATGCTATCACTATTTTACAATGATGTTTTTGTGATTTATAAAATAAAATAACTTAAATAAACTATTTTAACTAAAACGTAAACTTAAATTATCTAAAAAGTAACTTAAAATGAAAGCGTCGTTATTTATAAAAATTACGCAGTCATAAGCAAAAGCGTAAAATTTATGAAATAAAAGTCCTACAAGTGTAAAAACAATTTTCTTCGTAGTATATGACAAAGAAAATTTTAGAAAAAAGATTTTTATTTTTAGACTTTTATATTTTTATTATGAATTAAATACTATTTAACACTAATTAAATGTTTAAAATACTAAAACTATTTAGAAAATCTGAAACTTTTTATAAATTACTTTATACTAATACAAATCTATGAAAAATACAAAGTTGAAAAAGCTATTATAAATAAGTTGAAATAAGCAAATAAGCTCGTATAAGCTTAAAATGAAAACAAGGCTTATGTATTTAATAGTGCAAAGGAAAGCGAAAAAGACCCAAGGGTGAGTGGTAGTGGTGTGTGTGTGTGAGTGGGTGGCGGGGTTCGAATCCCAGAATGACCTTTTTGCAACTATTTTATTTTTTGATTTTATTTTACAAACTTATTAAGCTAATGATTTTAAGCATATTTTACAACTACAACTTTTATGAAAATGACTAATAAGCTCGGTTTGAGCTTATTATCTTAACGATGGGCTAGAAAATGGATTTAAGCACAAGATTTTAGCCAAGTGGCTTAATAAGGCGATAAATAAGCAAAATTATCTTTGAAAATAAGCTAAGTAACTAATAATAAGCTAATATGAAAAGCGAGAAAACATTTTGATTTAAAAATAAGCACTTAAACACTCCAAATAAGCACTAGCTTATCATTTGCCATGGAGACCTTTGTGTGAATCACTAAGCACCTTTAGGCTTATTTTAAGCCTTTGAGATAAGCTAGAAACTTAAAACAAAAGCGGGACTAAATAGTTGACCAACTAAACTATCCAAAAGCTAAAATACTCACGGTGTTGTCCACTAGAGAGCTTTTGGTGAGCTTATAAAAATTGGAAAACCACCGATTTATTACTCAAATGTATCCGATTATTTTGACAAACAAAAGCTAAGTTCATTTACTCGAATAAGCTACAAGGTGGAAAACAAGCTTTGGATTAGAGAGTCGACTAGGTGAGCTTCTCAAAAGCTAAGTTGTACAATCTAAAGCTAACTTATAAGCTCATGTGAGCTTGAGAAAGTGATAGGCTCCTTGGTGCCGAGACACTTTTTGACTTTTTATTAAAGCGAAAGTTTGACTTTTATGAGATTTTAAGCGATTCTATGGATGATTAAGTTGTAATAAGCTACAATGAGATTGGTTTAAGCTAAAATACTAAGTTTCAAGCTACTATGATGAGTTTCTAATGATGAATCCTAACAGATTAACCATTTAAGTGATTTTAAAAGTGATTTTGACTTTTCACTAACAAGGGTGGATTTTGTGGTTTCTTAGAGCTAATTAGACTAAGTGAGACATGTATTAACAAATAACAAAGACTTGAGCACTCTCAACTCGCTTAATCAAGAAAATCCAAACACCCCTTAATGGGATTTGTTTTGACACTTTTCAAAGATTTTATGATTTAAACCATGAACTTGATTAAGAAGCTTATAATATCATATAGTAAAACTAAATAAACATGAAACAATATTATTAACAACATAAAACTCAAGTATGGTGATTATGCTACTATAAGCGTGAACATGAGATTTTGATAACTACAAATTTAAAAGAACAAACAAGCGGTTTTATTGCTTAATTATATTTAACTAACACTAATGAACATGAAGACACGTGAATTTAAACTTATAAACACTTAAACAGGTAAAATGCCAAATTGGATCAAAAGAGCTTACAAGTGGATTCCAAGTGAAGAATGAGAACCAAGGATGAGAGCAGATCCTATAGCTTCCCAAGCACTAAACCCAAGGCAATCCAAAGCTTACCCTACTTGACTTCTTTCACAATCACCATGGATTTTGAATTTTAACTAATTTATTTTTATTTTGGTGATTTTGGTTTTGTATTAAACGGGTTTAAAGAGTTTCTAATAGCTTAGATAAGCTATATAGGAGCTTATGTTGACTTAAGAGTCCAAAACAACATTTACAAATAACATTCGAGTTTATTGAATTTTTGATCAAGAGTAAATTTTTGCATAAGCGAAATAGAACTTGATCTTGAAATTGATGGTTACAAAAGTTTTATTGTACAAGGAAAACTTGAAATACAAAGCTTTAAGGCTAAAACATACTTGAAATTTGAAAGTAAGCTAAAGCGACATTAAAACTAAAATTACACTAGATATCTTATTACATTGCTTCAAACTTGTATATAAAGATCTTTTCATCTCTAGACATCTATGAGTATTTCCCACCAATCTTGAACCGTTGGATTTATCCAATCATCGAGTTGCCAAATGTCGGTTTGGCGCCAAATTGTCTTTGAAGAGAGTTTTTCAATTAATGGTTCTTGGATGATTGTAGAGGTGGAATGGGGTTGGTATCTGGTGGGAAGGCAGGTGGAGTGTTGAAAAAGTGGAAAACCATTCTTGGTTTTGGAATTCGAGTTGTTGTGAAGGCGATGAACAATAATAAACTGTTTAGGCGGGTTGTTTTTTGACTTTGGGATATTATAAAGGGGTTCTGATTGGGGGTCACGAGGGTTGGTGAGGGGCTCTTTTGGGCTTTAGCGGGGTTCTAAATACACAAGGGTCTAATTGGCTTATTTAATATCAAGGACCAAAGTTGTAATTACATAAAGTTAAAGGGCCAGAAAGGAGCCGCTTGACACCAAGAGGTCGCGACCAAATGTATTCTCAAGGCTAGAAAAAGAACGTCCGCACATGACCACGAGACTTAGTGACCAAAACCAACTGTGTTCTCGAGACTTCAGCCAAAGGTATCTTCCCGCAGGCAACGTAAAAGAGAAGCCGAGAAGCAAAGAAAATGGGACACGGCTGAAAAGTATTCGGTCGATAGACACAAACGAAGTCGAGCTGACCGCGACAAGGCTTTCACCAAGTCCGGCAGTAGGGAAACATATCACTCATGTCGCAGCAGAACGAGGGAAGTGTCTCCTCCAGAAAGCGAAGAAAGCACGGGAGGACATGGGAAGTCCACCCCAAAGAGCAAAGGAGGAAGGGAATCCGACGAACTCTATTCTCCATATGACATGGCTGACGCAGATCCCTTCACCCGCCGTATACGGAACTTTGAGTTCCCAAAAAGAACGAGAATGCCAGCTCAGATCAGAACATACGACGGGACAGGAGATCCGGAAGATCATCTGAAGATCTTCCAGACCGCGACCAAAGTGGAAAGATGGGCCATGCCCACATGGTGCCACATGTTCAACTCCACGCTAATAGGCATGCCACTGGCCCGGTTTGATGAGTCTGATCCGGAGAGCATTGACAACTTTGAAGAGTTGAGATCAAGTTTTCTCTCGCATTCCTTCCAGAAGAAGTATACGAAAGAACCCGCTGAGTTACACCACATAAAACAATGGAAGGGAGTCCACGGAAGCGCCAGAATCGCTTCAAACAGAGAGCATGCATGTAAAAGGAGCCCAGAGCGCATGAGAGTGTCGGCTTCATGCATGGGATAACAAACCCGGAACTAATCAGAAGGCTCAATGACAACATTCCCCAGACTTAGGATGAAATGTGGAAGGTAGTAAAAGCATTCCTCAGAGGTGAGTTGGCCGCGGCCAACCAGCCAAAGAAGAAGCACTCCCAGTGGAAGAACCATGATGGAGGATGAAAGCATCCAGATCTTCGAACGAAAGGGGGAGTTCAAGACCCGCCTGAGGCCGGAAAGGAAAAGGGGGGACAGGTTCACTCCTCTCACAAAGACGCCGAAGGAAATCCTGGCCATGGATACGGTCAAATTCACGGCCCCTCCGCCAATGTCCAGCCCGGTCGAGTCTAGGAATAAAGACAAGTACTGTGACTTCCACAGAGAAAAGGGGCACAACACGGACGAATGCTATCAGTTGAAAAAACAGA
Organism: Chrysanthemum lavandulifolium; assembly: GCA_022545495.1. NCBI lineage: Eukaryota > Viridiplantae > Streptophyta > Magnoliopsida > Asterales > Asteraceae > Chrysanthemum > Chrysanthemum lavandulifolium. The sequence continues at coordinate 270,645,215 of CM040239.1, read as the reverse complement.
TAGAAGAGGCAGTCAGGTCTGGACAGCTAGCACATCTGGTCAAAGAAATCAAGAATGGAGTCCAAAAGAGTGGTGGTCCCAAAGGTGGAAAAAAGGACACCGCGACCAAGTACAAAGCTCACGCCATATACATGGTTCACACTTGGCAGCGGTCGGTCAAACCCAAGCTGGGTGCGAACGCGGTCCTGAACATGGAAATATCCTTTCCCCCCATATCCGAAAATGATTGGGACGACCACCCACTGGTGATCAAGGCAGATGTAGAAGGGTGCACAATTCACAGGATGTAAGTAGATAACGGAAGCGCTTCAGAAGTTCTATACGAGCATTGCTTCAACAAGCTAAGCCCGGACGTCCGCAAAAGACTGATCCCCGCTGCATCACCATTACTGGGTTTCAGCGGAGAGCTTTCATGGCCATTAGGGCAGATTCTCTTGGAAGTGACATTGGGAGACGAGGAGAAGTCGGCTAGTGCTTGGATGAACTTCATGGTGGTACGATCTCCTTCTCCCTACAATGGAATAATCGGACGTCCGGGGATTAGGCTGTTGAGAATAGTGCCATCCACGGCGCACGGAATGTTGAAATTTCCTACATGTGACGGAGTCATGACTTTGCACAGCGACAAGGTAGTCCCGGTTGAATGCAGAATGGTCGCGGAACCAGAACCCTATCATACAACCCTAGAGGCAAAGGTAAAGGAAGGAGTCGCAGTCGCGATCAACCCCGCATTCTCGACTAAACGGTCACCATCGGGGGTTAAGTGAAAAGGAAAATAGAGCCTCTCGCGACCGCTCAAGAATAACTTGACATCTTTGCTTGAGAACCCTCTCGACATGACCGGAGTTCCACGGACAATCGCGAACACAGTCGAACGTCAGGGATGGTTACAATCCTGCAACAAAAGAAGAGAGGGCAGCCCTGCATGTAAACAAAGCTATCAATGAAGATGTTACCAAGCTAGTTGCAATAGAATCGTGAAAGAAGTACACTACCACGATCGGTTGTCTAACCCCGTCCTCGCCAAAAATAGCGACTAAGCCGGAGAATGTGTGTGACTTCAAAGATCCGAACAAAGCTCTGCTCAAGGATTGCCATCCCTTGCCGGAGATCGATCGAAGGTAGAATCCTCTGCGGATATCCATTTAAATGCTTCCTCGACGATATAAAGGGTATCACGAGATACAAATGGCAATGGGATGAGGAGAAAAAAGATTCCACACGAACCAAGGCATCTTCGCTACACCAAAATGCCTTCGGTCTTAAGAATGTCACGCCACATACCAAAGGCTCGTGGACGAGCGTTTGAGAAATGATTGAAGAAATTTGGAAGTGTACATTGACGATCTAGTCATCAAGAGCCACTCGAAGAAGAAGTACTTAGAGACATGAAGGAAACCTTCAAGACCCTAAGGAGTATCAACATGAAGCTTAACCCCAAAAATGCACATTCGGGGCGAGCAAGGACGCTTCGGGTCATGTAGTGAGCAAGGAGGGCATCGAGCTTGCCGACAAAATGCGGGTCGTAGCTACCCTCAAATCCCCAACAACCAAAAAGAAAGTGCGCTTTGAATGGGAAATTAGCCAGCCTCTACCGCTTCATGTCCAAATCGCAGAAGGTCCTTCCATTCTTCAAGACATCAAGAAGTGCATTAAAAAGAGCGACTTTTTATCGACAACCGAGGCGAGCAAGCGCTCAAGGAAATGAAGAAGACATTGCCAACTTGCCAATGGTCATCGCCCGCAACCAAAGGAGGAGTTAATCATGTACTTGGCGCCCCAAGAAGTCAGAAGCGCGGTTTTGTTAGCACAAGTGGAGTCGCGACAATGTACCAAAGGTACTTCGTCACCGCGCCTAAAGGGTCCATAGATGAATTACACCGATTGAGAAGCTTGTCCTTGCGCTAGTATATGCATCCCGCAGACACGGCGATATTTCCAAGCACATCTAGTGGCGGTCATCACGCATCAACCATCAAGCAAGTCTTGACTAAGACAGAAAAGTGGAAGAATGTCTCGGATGGGCAATCGAATGGATGAGCATGACATCAACTTCTGACCCCGGACAACCATTAAAGGACAAGTACTGGCGGACTTCATTGCCGAAATTCCAGAAGAAGGCACCCCAAACAAGGCAACAGGAAAACAGCCATACTCCGAACCATGGAATCTATTCACGGATGGGTCCGCGTGTCAGGAAGGGTCCGAGGCAGGATTGATCTTAACAAGCCCAGAGGGGAAAGAGTTCACATATGCCTTACGTTTTGAATTTGAGGCATCCAACTATGAGGCCGAATACGAGGCACTGATCGCAGGATTAAGAATCGCAGAGCAAATGCAGGTAAAGGACTTGTCAGCAAATGTCGATTCCCGCCTCGTAGCAAATCAGATCAATGGATCATATGAGGCGAAGGAAGCAAGCATGACGCGCTACTTGGCAAAGGCTAAAGCTCTCAGCGAAGGATTTCGGACGTTCTCCATCAAGAAGATCCCCTGAAGCCAGAACAAGCAAGGAGATGCGCTGAGCAAGATAGCCTCCACTAGCTTTGCTCACTTGACTAAACAGGTTCTTGTGGAAGTATTGAAGGAGACATCCATTGAGGAGAAGGAGGTGTTGGCAGTCGTGGAAGAAGACGGAGACACATGGATGACACCCCTGATCGAATACCGAGGATGGACACCGCTCATGATGACAAAAGGCTAGAAAATCATGGATCAAGGCAAGGAAGTATGCATTGAGAGATGGAACTTATTTCGAAGTCTTTCCTAGAACCGTGGCTTCGTGTGTAGGCCCCGCCCAAGCCAACTATGTGTTGCCAGAGATTCACGAAGGATCGTAGCATGCACTCAGTGGCCAGGCGGTGGCAGGCCAAGGCAATCCGGCCAGATACTACCGCCAACCATGCACAAGGACGCCGCGAGCTATACATGTGTGAAGATTGCAAGGTTCACCGCCTGGGCCAAAGAATCCAGAAGAAAATCTAACCCAATCACTTCCCCGCCCTTCTACAAGTGGGGCTCGACATCATGGACCTTCCCGTAGGGCCCGACAAAGTTAAGTTTATGATTGCGGGATAGATTACTTCACCAAATGGATCGGCTAAACCTTTAGCCTCCATCACAGAAGACAAGTGAAGAAGTTCGTCTGGGACAACATAGTCCATCGATTCGGTTTGCTAGAGAGATAGTGTCGATAATGGAAAGTTTCGCAACAACCCATTTAAAGATCCGTGCAGAAGCTCAACATAAAGCAGTTTCGCCTCAGTCAAGCATCCGCAGGCAAATGGGTTGGTAGAAAGCGCGAACAAAAGTTTGGGAGAAGGCATTAAAGCAAGGTTGGAGAAGGGAAGCAAAGAATGGGTAGAAGAAGTGCCGCATGTGCTCTGGGCACACAGAACCATGATCAAAACAAGCAACGGACAAACCCCATTTTCCCTCACATACGGCACGGAGGCAGTTATCCCAGTCGAGATTGGAATGCCAAGTCTCGGATGCACGTACCGTGAACCAAATCTCCAACGACCGTAACCTTCGCCAAATTTAGACGCCCTAGAAGAAAGAAGGAAGCCGCGCCATTGAAGAGGCCCGCAACAAGGCGAGGATGGAAAGGTACTACAATGCCAAGGCAGCGGGCACGGCATCCGTGCTCAAGATTTCGTCACCGCATCAACGAAGCTAGTAGAGCGGAGGACATCGGAAAGCTTGGCCCAAAATGAGAAGGGCCATATGAAGTGATGGAAGCACTAGGAATGGAGCGATAAGCTCACAGCGTGGATGGGGAGATACTCCCAAGAACATGGAACATCCGTGAATCAAGAAGTGTTACGCCTAAGTGTAAGTAGGTTTTCCCATCTTTTGTAAGTTGATCACGATCGTCCCACAACAGGGAACCGCTCAAATTTCCATATTTTTCATTTTTATTGTAATATTTCCTAATTATTAATGAAATGTAGAAGCTCGCCCGCTTCTACAAATTTTCCAAAACAAAGATTCACCTACATTTTATTTTGCATCTCTTGCATATCTTCGTGATCCGCGACAAACAATGTCGCACATAAAGGACGAGCAACCTCAAAATTGACTCAGGCATATAAGTGGTATTGCAAGCCCATTGACCACACCATGTTACCCCCGGACTCCTAAAGTACGGCCACGAGTGCAACCCAAAGCCTGAAACATCTAGCTCTGGCGAATAAGTAAAAACATATATATATATACAGAAAAATCAAAAGTATTTCCATTAAGTACATAAGATTTTTCTACAAGTACACGGGGGCATACCCCTGGATTACAAAACAATGGCGCCACAGCAACCACGACCCTAACCAGAACAGAAGTTACTAAGCTTCACAATAGATTGACGAGGCGACATAGTCTAAATGCCGCCCATGGAAAGACTACCTCAAACATCCCCAACACGGTCAAGTATGCTCGTATCGAACATATCATCATGGGTGGACTTTTCCTCCTCCTCTTTCTCATCCTCCCCGGTAGGACCAAGAATCGCATCGAAGGAGTCGCACCAGAGGAACTATAACCATGGAAGGCTCCCCTGGAAGTAACCCGTGCACAACTTGAAACAATCACTGTGGTTCCAAAATCAAACTTCTTACCGTACATCCGGTTTTTCCTCTCTTTATACGCGGCAATAGCACGCGGACGCCTGGTAATGGTTTGCAATAAAGAACTGGGAAGCGCAACCTCCTCCACCGTCGGGGCGTTAAACACAAAGTCCCCCGAGCCGCTGGGGCGCTCCTCCTGCAACACCAGCTGAGACATAAGGAACTCCAAAGAGGAATCCTTGCACGCCTCCAGAGAGTCTAAAAGAGGGAAAGGAACATCGCTAAGGCGAACAACGGCCTCGCGGTAAACCTCTTTCGCCCGCGGATTGTAAGCCTTAACTGCTCCAACTTCAAGCCCTTAGCTCCATGCACACCCCGCCTAGACCCCTCTCCCCTTCAAAGAATGGCCTTACTTATATAATCCCCAATCGCGTCGCAACTCATCGATCGCTGGAATGCCATCCATGCCCGGCGAAAGCCATGAACAATCACCCACCGCTTACCTTCAATGGCAAGAAGGGTGCCCGGGAATAACTCCTCATCAAAATCGCGGTTCAGCTCCGCCAATCTCTGATCTAACTGAGCAAGTTGACCATCATATTCGCTGCGGACTCTCTCTTCACACTCTTTCAACTTCTCCTCCAGCAAGCCCGCATCCTTAACTCGTGTCTTCAACTCATCACAAACAAGAATAACTCAACAACTTTACCCTTCAACTTCGTGATTTTCAACAGCTTAAGTTGGCCATTGTTCATCTTTGGGCTAATCATGCTCTCCAATCGCCAAGACGCCACAAGAACCTCTTAACCTCCTCCGATTCGGACTCAGCAACCTAACACGCCTCGGAGACCCTTGCCTCCGCAGCCTTCGGCCTCCAACTCTCGAACCTTCCTTTCGAGCCTCAATCCTCTATCTCTCCTCTCGAGCCTTTTATTCAACTTATTAGTCCGGTTTAGCTCAAACTCCACCGTAGGCGCACCTCGTAAGACATACAAGTTTGTTGCGCAGTCATGATGTTATACGGCCAAGTAAACCGAACGCGCATGTGCTTGGCATGGATAAATAACCGGAGTTGCTAGATTATCCAAGATGCTCGACAAACCCAAGCATCATTCATGCGGAAGTCATTGGTGGGTAGCCATTTGGGGACATAAACATTTTTGCCTCCACTGTATCCACGGATGTGGACTCGTAAAAGTCATCATCGAGGTCATGCGGGCGGTGAATGATTGGTCCCGCAATGAGATTCAACTCAAGACACTCTCCTTCAGAAGGCGTGGTCGGATGGACCGGACATCACAATATCCAAGTTCTCTTGGTGAGCACCGTGGATGTCTTGAAGTAGCATCCGGATTCGCTCAAGATCCGGGTAGCCTCGGAAGAAACAACGGTTACCTCCAGGCCGAGGTCCGGATCGGACTAGTCATGAGCTCCATAACAGAATAGGCCCCGCAATGATCTCCCGCATAACCAAAAACATTTAAGTTCTCTACCAAAAAGAGAAGTAATATAACAAAAGTAAATGCCTTACTAGCAATGACCCGAACTCGCCTCCCAAGACAGAGTGATCCTCTTCTTCCCGCTATTTGGAAGGAACATCAAGCCCGACCTTCTTCTTCCCAAGAGCCTTGCCGGCCTTAGCCGCCCACATTCTCCACAATGGTGTCTTGGACCAGCCGTGATCACATTCTCGAGGGCTCTATGACGCGCCCGCTAGCTTCATCCTGCGCGTCTTTCTTGCCCTCTGCAGTTGTTCTTTCACCGGAGGTCACTTCAAAGGATCCGGTTGGTTGATAAAAGCAAAGAGAGACATCTCGCAAAGAAAAACAACAAAGCGTTAGTAACTAAAACAAAACGAGGGAAAGAAGACAATAAGACGCGACAAACCCTAAAAGAAGAACCCACCTCGTGATCCGAGGCCATAAAGTAGGTCGCACCAGTAGCATCATCCCAGAACGGCTAAGGCCAATCCGCAGCGAAAGGCTCGGAAATTTTTAAAAGGAGCACGTGTATCAAGACGACGAATAACTCAAAGTCAAGGCCGCCATCGGATGGGGGTGGATCACGGTCACAGAGACCTTCTCATTCTACGAGATGACCATGGGAAAACGGTCACACAACCCAAAAGAAATACTCCTTCCAATTCTTTATAGAATCCAAGGGAGCGGTATAACAAACCGGCACAATCAATCCACTTAGGACCCTTACGCTTCTAGGGTCATCCAACCATCTTTCTACCCGAGTAATAAAACTTAAATAAAGACACGGTAGGGTTCCACCGTGAACGCGACAAAGGATCTCAAAGTGACTAATCCTAGCGGCGAATACGGACAATCATGACAAATGGATCCGAAAATACCCAAGACTCTACACAGAACGCGGAAGGGGTATCCTAAAATTGCGTAATTCAAAAATCTAGTATATACTCCTATCATACCCCGAGGGGATATGGTATTTAGAGGGTGGATGAGAGGGATATGGTATTTAGAGCAAAATCACTAAGATCTTTCTCGTGATAACTTACAAGTAAAATCGCTTAGAAGTTTTTAGCCATGGAACTATAATGAGGGAGAAAACCTAACTCGAACAAGTAAGGACGCACACAAAGGGCTTGGTGGGCTTTTTTTCTTTTACACGCCAAGATGAAATGGCAACAGTAGCCAAGAAAGCAAAAATGAGGGGTATTTATACCCTCTTAGGAGTGAAACCAACAGGCTAATCGAACGGCCGAAAAATCGCCACGTCCCCGGCTCGCAACCAATGGCCCAGATCTGCTTAGATCAACAGACGAGATGGAAGCAGCCAAAACGTCACGTCAGTCAGAAAAAAACGCTATCTAGGGCGGTTCGCGAATCCCAAGGGACAGCTGTAACGCTTATCTTTGGCATGAGTGGAAAATACAGTCAGCAGTGACTAGGATTCCCCACGGAACACCCAACCGCGGGTGAACGGAATAACTTAGTCTAGCGCTTTGTACCGACAAACAAGCACACTAGACTGGGGACTTGATAGCGATGACCCCACCCCAGATTTATACAGAGCGGGCGCGACCAAACATGATTGTATAGTGCCCGCCACTCATACGGTCGGTCGCGGACTAGATACATACCCGTCAATGGTCACCAAACCATTCCGCGGATAGTAGATACGCCCGATGGAGGACACAACCGCACCCAACATAAAAGGTGGGAATCTCGCCCAGCTTGGCGACACTACCGCAGCCCCGGTGTGGAAAGCGGGACGATTCTCGCCCAAAAGCATCACCGCCACTACAATGGGATAAGCTCGGAGTTGACTTACGCCACTCCCCACTTACAAACTGCCGCCTCATGGCCCGTGACCTCGAGAACACGATGTAAAGGTCAACCACATAAATAGGGCCTCGCCACTATTCAAAGGGTAACACATACACACTCTCTCTCTAGAACCAACTTTATCTCTAAAACCATTACTTACTCTCACGCCGGAGGTTGATCATGGAGCCCCTGCTCATGTGAGACTAACGGTGTTTGTTTTCTTAGCGACTTTAAACCAAGAATCATACTTAATACAAGATCTATTTCCGGAAGTTAGCATACACTAATCTTCATCGTGGGAGCGCCTGTAATTGTATTAACAATGTACAAACCATCCTCTTCGCCTTCTGACAAATCGTCGAGAGAATAGAATCGTTAATGGCTTGTGTATAGTTTGGTCGAAACTGTAACCGGTTATAGTGATTTAAGTTATATAATTTGGTTGCCTGGTTGGTTTAACTAGGCCGGAACATTTTCAATTCATGGCACAGTTTGATCAATTGAACTTGACAAAACTAGCCGAAATTCATTGTTGAACATCACTGCTTTTAGTTAGTTTGGATCATATCTTGGTAAAACTTGAGTACACTTTAGGTGATCTTTAACAATTATAATCCACTCAATTCATTTGACATATTTTGCTCAAGGTTATTTTTCTTACTTTTCATATTTCACCCTTCATTAACAAAAATACAAAATTTGTAACATTGTTTTACATGTAAGAAAATTAACTGATTCCTAGAAACATTATTACACGCTATATTGAGTTAAAAAGAAGGAGACAAGAATTCCTTTTCTTTACCTCCAAACAAAGCCTCCACAATAAAGTTCAAAGACAAAGGCTAACGCCATCTTTTCCTTCAACTATAGTACAAGTAAATTGTACTATTTCCATTCACATGTTATGTCCAAAATACCCTTTAACTCCTCCATATCATATGGATATATAGGACCTTTAGCCAAGGGCATGCATGTAATTTCATATATCCATGTTGGTTTATTAAGTGCATCTTTGGAATTCACTAGCAAAAGACATGTTATATAAATATGTAAACACTCCTCCCTTTCCAATTCAATCCTTCCCAAGAAAAATGGAAGATGATCAAATGGAATTACAACTCCTTCCTACACCAAAAACAAGAGCCTCCCGGTCACACGGCCCAACGTGGCCATCTAGTACCACAAGGTCTCAATCAAACAATATGCAATACCATTCAAATATTGCAAATCCGTCATTAGACTTGCAACTATCCAACACTTTCCAACTAAGGAGGCCATCCCCAGACGACTGCACTTTGGGGATGGACCTTGGTTGTACAAGCCGCAATGAAGCTTTAAATTGGAAGCAAAATGATCAAATTCAAACATCATCAATGGAGAACGAATATGTGGAGCGTTTAAAGGAGATGACTCAACGAGAGATGGAGCTAGCACAATCCGAGTTGTCATGTGCAAGGTACATGTGGGAGAGGGCACACGAGGAGGTTGAAAGGGTAGAGAAAATGAAAGCAAAAGCGACGCATACAAATGGATCAGCTTGTATGGAGATAACTTGTCAAGCATGCAGACGAAAATTTCGCCCCTAGTTAGTTTTAAGAACACCTAGTTATTAGTAAGAGGTTAATTTGTAAGCAGTTTGATATATGTTTGTATCAGGTTGCAACAAAGAATGGAAATTAGAAGTCTTCTATACTGAATATGAATATGCTCGAAGTATCTCGATTCTATGTTTTTCTTAATGTTTGGAGAACCAACATAATAGTACTTAAGATGGATGGGTCGTCCAACAAATGTAATTTTAGTTCTATTTTAAACAACTGTATTTCTTTAAGGTAATCTGTTAAGAAAACAGTTACGGTCAATAACTTAAAGGTGATTTCATATATGTATAATAAATTAAATTTCATAACTAAACACCTTTGTAATATTCTAACATCAATGACAAGTTTTTATCATCTTAGCTTGCTATTGTATCTTGTACAAGGTATACAAGCTTATGCTTTATAAGTTGTAATGCGATTGAACATGCACATAATTGTAAGAGTGTTGATATGCATACTACACTTTTTGATTCTTTTACCATTAAATCACACCATTAATGGACATAGTACAACACCGTTATGGATGATTAGTGATGTGCACATCACTTTTAGTGGTGTGCATATCACCCCTTAATTGTAAAGGTAAATAACTACTCTTGGATTGAGCACGTGTAGGTTTCTCCGCACTTGGTAAATAACGCTCTTCGAGCACCCAACACGTATGAAAGAAATGCTAGCCATGCTTTGGGTTTCCCAAGACCAAACTCCGCCGGAGTAAGATAGACTTGCCGAAGGTTGGGTATTAAATGTGAGAGTAAATGCAAGTAAATGAGTTGGTTTGGCATTGAATGAGGTTTGGGTAATTATACTACCTCAACCATCGCACCGACAACACGGGAAGTAGTGAGCCGAGCTATGCCTAGTCCATGTGCTAGTTGTCGTCCACGCGAGGATATCCCGTAATATATAGGTGTTGCGTCTCACACTAGACTCTTGGTAAGAATTGTCGTAAAAGGGTGCTTGTCTTTAACACGTGGCCTTGGGTGTGTCATATATTCGTTAGGAACTATTTGTTCCAGCTGTCCTTCGGATATGTGTTTTCCAGACATGTATGCTCCAACAGTCGTCCGAACACGTGTCGTCTGGACACGTACGTCATCAATAATCTTTACCTATCTTTCCAAAACTAAAACGACATGAATCGATTTATCAAGGTTTTAAGATTGGGATCCCATCTACAATTATTTTCGCTTTTGCATGATCGAATTGTAAGATCGGATCGATCTTAAGATTCTACTATAATCGTTATTTTTTAATGAGCGTTGTAAAATTATGAAAATCCATGTATTATTATATATCATATATCACGAAAATGTAGGTTAAAATCATGATTATGAAGTATTTAATACAATTAGCCTCTTGTTTTTATACGCTACAAAACGTAATACATAAATTTATAATCTTTAACTTGTGGTTTGAAAAATAAAATCGGATGAAAAGAGATGTTAAGATCCAACGATCAAGATCGATACCTTATTAAAATCTTATCTTACAAAAATTCTACATAAAAAATATCATTTTATTTTGTAATATCATAAAATCATAATATCCTTAAAATAAGATTCGAGGTTTGAAGGACCATGAAATTTATGTAAAGTGTTATATGATATTTCATAGTTTCGCAAAAAGAATCATTTTTGATAAGAAGTCAATAAGTCCAAGTTCATTAATTGTTCACTTTACACCTTGATAGCTTTTTAGCTCAATTCAACCAAACACCCACTACCCATGTCTCCTATGGTAATTAAATTCCAAACACTAAAAGATACCAACCTTCAGTATCCATTCTTTTCACCTTGGTCAAACTTTATCCTAAGAACAATCTTAAAGATGTACCATTTGGATCAAGTACGATCAAGTGTTTGGATCGACGACATTGTCATGTGGTGTTGTCCATAGAATTATTATTAGAACATGTACGTCTAAGATATCGTGTCGGACTACGATTGAGCTTCTGTTTATTCATTTGTGGACGTAAATTATTTGAGCTTTGGTGGCTTTTAGGCCAAAAACATTAATACTAATACTAAGTTTGATATAAGCAAAATGTTTGGTTATGGAATAGATACTTATCTAGAGTGTTGATATTATTGTGACACTTAGATGTAACCATCCACATATAGTTGGAGAAAGTGGTATGATCCACTACAAGGTGCATGTTCATTCTTTCATAATGCAAATTTTTTGATAATGATATGGACAATTGGTATGGGACTATGGGGTACAAATGAAATTGGGAAGGGACAAAGGATGGTGGAAGTTTTTGTGACATGTGATAAATTAAAATTTTTTGCTTTTGCATTTCTATTTCAAAGTTTATTTTATAATTTCAAGAGCAAATTCTTCGAATGTCTTGTTCGGTCAATGTATTTACTTTTTCAAAATATAAAAAACGTGACTTTCCGTTAATACTAAAATGTTGACAAGTGTATACTTGTACTTTGAGCGACTTTTTGTGTAAAAAATGTGTAATGTATTTTTTCAAAATTTTGTTTGAACGACTGATGATTTGTATTTTGAACGACTTTTGTGTAACTAAAAGTTTTATTTTATTTTATTTTATTATTTTTTTATCACACCACCCACCATCATCGCCATCGACCATCATACGCCACCACCCCCGCCACCACCACCACTCGTTGGCACCACCCACCACCACCGACACCACCGCCACAACCGCCACCATCGCCACGATGTGGGTGGCAACAGATAATTATACTTTTGGAATCGTGATTGTGGTTTTAACTCACGCAAAACTTACTTGACAATTTGAATTATCATGGTAAAAAGTCTATAAGTTAAACAAAATGACAAAAGTTTAAAGATTAAACAATATTTAAAATTAACTTTGTGGTAGATGTTGTTACAATTTTTAATCAATTGTATAATTCGACTAACACTATTTAAGAATGAGATACACTCTTTATAAAATGGACCCGTAAAGGAAGGAGCTGGCTAGTGGGTCCTAGACTCCTAGTCCATTCAATGATATAAATTGATATAATGTTTAGTAAACCCAATAACCAAAATATATGTAATTTGTATGACTAGCTCGCCAATTAATCTTTTATATAATAAAGAAAAATGTTTTTGACATAAAGTTTTTTTTAAACTTCCCTTATTAGGTAATTACTGAATTATTATTATTATTTAAAAAGATTTTGAATCAACAAAGCTTAAATATTTCTTCATTTAGGAAAAAAAGCTAAAATTTCGTTTTTATTTATTAATTTATGTAAAAAGTCGAAAGTACGCATGTACTTTGAGATATAATAGTTGATTTGATACTGAATGAACTCGCATACTGGAGAATCGATGAGGGACATAGTTGATGCCAATATAGCTGTAATTTCACACGGCATTTTAGGGCTCCCTATTTTATCAACCTTAAAGTCCTTTATGGATTTCAACCAAATTTCTTAATTTTAACCAAAAAAAACCTATACGTATTAAATCGAAAAATTCAAGTGGTCTTTTCACTATGATTATGGCAATATTGTTATGGGTTATATTATAATTATGAATTAAACCGAGATCATGGTCTCGTATAATAACCTAAGTTGTGTTTAGATTTTGAACATCTTTACATCATTTTTCCCAGAAATCGAGAGAAGTGATAACTTGTGTTTGTCATTCACCATAGGATTTTGGTAATATAAATCAAACATGGAAATCGAATAACCAAAAAGCATATGTCAAGCAATGTTACAAATATTTTCTTGACCTACTTTTGATTTGATGATAAATTTACAATCATAACCATATGATAAATGGTACTAGCCTATTTTTGATGGTATCATTCCCTAATCAATTTTTAAAGTAGGATGGTTTTGAAAGTATACCTAATTGTAGGATGGTTTGCTTTTATGTTCTAAATATAGGATGATATTTTTACATTCTAAATATAGGATGTAAAATAACAATGACATCAAGAACTTTCTTAAACAACATAATACATACAAGTGGGATGTCGGAAGTGGCTTGAACTTAGCAAAACTAGTTCTTACGAAATTCTAAGACCATAAAACATAAATCATATACTTGACGACTTGCATTGTAATTCCTACAATGTAAGTATGGGGCACTTGCATTGTGATCCCAAAAATCATTAATAATAAATATTCAAATTCAAAGATCTCATAGCTAGCTACTAAATATGATATATGATTCACCAACACGCTTAGTACAAAATATGATATACGACGATCATTCTGCACCAATACGTATTAGATCAGGTCCATGAAAACATACGTATTATATCAGACATCACTAGCAACCTCGAACACCAAATATAACTAGCAGCATGTACTTACATCACAGATAAAACTTGCGCTTGTACTTGAGCTCAAAACTGGAATATTTGAAAATTCAAGGGAATAACAATACAAGATTCACCAATAACAATACATGATCCACCTTCATAATAACAGTTCGGACAAATTAAAGCATACAAACATGTAATTTAAATCCTAGTAATAAGGACGGACATTTTCTTTGATTGTTACCAAGAACTTTGCACTTTCCACACTTACGAGGTTCTTTAGGATCACGAGTGTCCATTTCATTTCGAATCCACTTTGATGTCTTCGCCCCTCACGCACAACAAGTTTCGCCGGATCCGCTTGAATGCTCAATCGGGATGGATCCAGAATCAACATGAGGTAATGGGTTAAAAGTAGCACTATATTGGTGTCGAAAATCAAGTATAGTACACATTATCAACGATGTGAAGTATGTTGTCTTTTTTTGTCAACAAACCAAGAGTGCGTGTGAACATGGAAATTTGAATGCTTTCCATTTACCATAAGTGTAGGTCCGCCGAGATATTTAACGTGTGTACATGCCACTGCACCCATTTATTTGTTGTTTTGTCACAACTCTATAGACACCTTTATTGTTATCAAACTCTTGTAATCGATGACTTTGAGCATGAGTATCATTCTTCTTAAATATACGCCATGAGGTTTGGTTCGCTTCCAAACAATAAGTTTAATCACACAAGCTAACCACTTGTGAATGGTCAACCGTAATAAACTTAAAACAAATCGTAAAGCAAATGCAATTAAGATCGGAGGAATATAGTGGATTCCTGGTCGTTAAGTCCCACAGAGGATGAATGGTGTTTAACACGACAGATGTCGAATAATCACTAAGGATAGTGATCAAGAAGGATTTTGGAATATTTATACCTAAAGAAAAGTTTTGTAAATTATGTGGCTTAAATGCAAATTAAAGAAAATTAAAAAGCTAAAATATATTAAATAAATGCTATCACTATTTTTACAATGATGTTTTTGTGATTTATAAAATAAAATAACTTAAATAAACTATTTTAACTAAAACGTAAACTTAAATTATCTAAAAAAGTAACTTAAAATGAAAACGTACGTTATTTATAAAAATTACGCGAGTGCGCAAGCAAAAACGTAAAATTTATGAAATAAAAGTCCTACAAGTGTAAAAACAATTTTCTTACGTAGTATATGACAAAAGAAAATTTTAGAAAAAGATTTTTATTTTTAGACTTTTATATTTTTATTATGAATTAAATACTATTTAACACTAATTAAATGTTTAAAATACTAAAACTATTTAGAAAATCAAACTTTTTATAAATTACTTTATACTAATACAAATCTATGAAAAATACAAAAGTTGAAAAAGCTATTATAAATAAGTCGGAAATAAGCAAATAAGCTCAGATAAGCTTAAAATGAAAACAAGGCTTATGTATTTAATAGTGCAAAGGAAAATCAAAAGACCCAAGGGTGAGTGGTAGTGTGTGTGTGTGGTGAGTGGGTGGCTGTGGTTCAATCCCAAAGAATGACCTTTTTGCAACTATTTTATTTTTTTGATTTTTATTTTACAAACTTATTAAGCTAATGATTTTAAGCATATTTTACAACTACAACTTTTTATGAAAATGACTAATAAGCTCGCTTTGAGCTTATTATCTTAACGAAAGGCTAGAAAATGGATTTAAGCACAAGATTTTAGCCAAGTGGCTTAATAAGTCGATAAATAAGCAAAATTATCTTTGAAAATAAGCTAAGTAACTAATAATAAGCTAATATGAAAACCGAGAAAACATTTTGATTTAAAAATAAGCACTTAAACACTCCAAATAAGCACTAGCTTATCTGCTTGCATGTGACACGTGTGAATCACTAGGCACCTTTAGGCTTATTTTTAAGCAATCGAGATAAGCTAGAAACTTAAAACAAAAACTGGACTAAATAGTTGACCAACTAAACTATCCAAAAGCTAAAATACTCACGGTGTTGTCCACTAGAGAGCTTTTGGTGAGCTTATAAAAATTGGAAAACCACCGATTTATTACTCAAATGTATAACGATTATTTTGACAAACAAAAGCTAAGTTCAATTTACTCAAATAAGCTACAAGGTGGAAAACAAGCTTTGATTAGAGAGTCACTAGGTGAGCTTCTCAAAAGCTAAGTTGTACAATCTAAAGCTAACTTATAAGCTGTGTGAGCTTGAGAAAGTGATAGGCTCACCGGTGCACGTGACACTTTTTGACTTTTTATTAAACCGAAAGTTTGACTTTTATGAGATTTTAACCGATTCTATGGACTGATTAAGTTGTAATAAGCTACAATGAGATTGGTTTAAGCTAAAATACTAAGTTTCAAGCTACTATGATGAGTTTCTAATGATGAATCCTAACAGCTAACCATTTAAGTGATTTTAAAAGTGATTTTGACTTTTCACTAACAAGGACCTGGATTTTGTGGTTTCTTAGAGCTAATTAGACTAAGTGAGACATGTATTAACAAATAACAAAGACTTGAGCACTCTCTAACTCGCTTAATCAAGAAAATCCAAACACCCTTAATGGGACTGTTGACACTTTTCAAAGATTTTAATGATTTAAACCATGAACTTGATTAAGAAGCTTATAATATCATATAGTAAAACTAAATAAACATGAAACAATATTATTAACAACATAAAACTCAAGTATGGTGATTATGCTACTATAATCGTGAACATGAGATTTTGATAACTACAAATTTAAAAGAACAAACAACCGGTTTTATTGCTTAATTATATTTAACTAACACTAATGAACATGAAGACATGTGAATTTAAGCTTATAAACACTTAAACAAAGAAATGCCAAATTGGATCAAAAGAGCTTACAAGTGGATTCCAAGTGAAGAATGAGAACCAAGGACCGAGAACAGATCCTATAGCTTCCCAAGAAGCACTAAACCCAAGTGGCAATCCAAAGCTTACCCTACTTGACTTCTTTCACAATCACCATGGATTTTTGAATTTTAACTAATTTATTTTTATTTTTGGTGATTTTTGGTTTTGTATTAAACTGGTTTTAAAGAGTTTCTAATAGCTTAGATAAGCTATATAGGAGCTTATGTTGACTTAAGAGTCCAAAACAACATTTACAAATAACATTCGAGTTTATTGAATTTTGATCAAGAGTAAATTTTGCATAAATGTAAATAGAACTTGATATCGAAATTGATGGTTACAAAAGTTTTATTGTACAAGGAAAACTTGAAATACAAAGCTTTAAGGCTAAAACATACACTGAAATTTGAAAGTAAGCTAAAACGACATTAAAAACTAAAAATTACACTAGATATCTTATTACATTGCTTCAAACTTGTATATAAAGATCTTTTTCATCTCTGTCGACATCTATGAGTATTTCCCACCAATCTTGAACCGTTGGATTTATCCAAATCATCAGAATTGCCAAATGTCAGTTTTGGCGCCAAATTGTCTTTGAGCAGGTTTTTTCAATTAATGGTTCTTGGATGATTGTAGAGGTGGAATGGGGTTGGTATACAGCTGGGAAGACAGGTGGAGTGTTGAAAAAGTGGAGAAAACCATTACTGGTTTTGGAATTCAGGTTGTTGTGAAGACGATGAACAATAATAGCCGTCATGCGGGTTGACTTTTTTCGACTTTGGGATATTATAAAGGGGTTCACAATTGGGGGTCACAGGTTGGTGGGGCTCTTTTGGGCTTTAGCAGGTTCTAAATACACAAAAGGGTCTAATTGGCTTATTTAATATCAAGGACCAAAGTTGTAATTCGCAAAGTTATGGACCGATCTTGACAAGTTTCCAAAGTTATCATAAGGACCAAACCTGCCATATATAAATAGTACAAGGACCAGTTGTATAAAATTCCATTTTTAAATGTTCAAGGACCATTTTGTCATTTTTGAAAGTTTAGAGACCAAAGTTGTAATTTTGCAATTTTTGATTTTAAGGAATTGTTTGACAACTTTATGAATCCCTAAGGACTTAAAATGATATTTTACAAGTTTTGATTTATCAGGGACTATTTTTGACAATTTTTTAAACTTGGGGGACTAAAAATGCCAATTATGCAAACTTGATACGTTTTCACCGATTTTGATGTTTTTGCATTTAAAACACATAAAACACTTGTTTGTGATATTTTCATCATTTTGAAGCATTTAAAGTGTTTTCGATGTTTTGGCATTCTAAAAAAGATAAAATGATGAGTATTTAGACACTCATCAATTGGTGGTAGAGGTGTCTTGCTATTTTGTGCCACGTAACCATACTTTTGGAACATGTTTACGCTCTATTAAAAGTAAGGTTTATCAACGCCTTAATTGGTAGTAATCTAGCCCCCGCAACACGTTGTTGAAACTCTCGATGCATTTGTTGTTTGAAAATCCCATCAAGACAATCATCAAATGCTATACACCACTTGCTTTTATCAAATTGCTTTAGGTAACACCAAGCATTTGGATCAATCTTCTTCATATCATTTCGTATTTAATGAACTTTCACTTGGTACGTATACCCATCACCCAACAAAGTCGCTTAAGAGCAATGTTTTTAAACCTCGAATTAAAATTACTTAGTAGGTGTCGAACACAAAAGAGATGATATCCCATTGGCTCCTTCCATCCTCTCTATTCATCATAGCATTTTTATTCTCGATACTTGTCTCAAACAACACATAAGCGCCTATCTTATGCAACGTAATACCTTTAACATCCATAATTTTTAAATTAATAACTATGTGTAATCAGGTGTAACCACTAAAAAATAACTTATGCAAGTTACATTACCTGAATTGTTCCAAAAACCAACACCACCTTTGATTGGTCTCTTCATCGACAATGGCATAAGCAACATGTAAAATATAATTATTTGCATCTTTTGTCACAACAATAAGCATTTTACCTCTCTATCCTCCTCGTAAATGTGTAACGTCCACACAAATAACAGGCCTATATTCGTGGAATGCATCAATCGATGGTCCAAATGCCCAAAAAACGTATTTAAACGTCATAATGTTTGATGAGTTGTTATGATGATGAAGCCATTTGACAATCATGTTTGGATTTGAAGCTTCTAATGCCGTAACGTAACTAGGTAACTCGCAAGATTACTCTCCCAATATCCATAGAGAATCTTCATTGCTTTTTCTTCCCGCACCAAACTTTTTTTTGTAAGAAACATCATTATTCAAGTAATTTTTCATATCGCTTGAATGCTCTTCACGTAGTATGAACGATCACTCTCAAGTGAATGAAGAATGGGAGGCAATGATTGCAGAGGTTAAATTTGTTTTATAATTGCTAGAATCGCTCCCATGCAATCATTTGTATTAACCCAACGTGTTATCTCTCACATCTTATTAGTTTTCTTCTTAAGAGTGCGTACATACCAATCACATTGTAGTTCATAGTGACCATTATTAAGCTTCACCTTCTTTCGCTTCATAAGTTTTTCATTTTGCACCCATGTATTACCTTTTCTTTCAACAACCTTAAATTCCCCATGATCAAGTTGAGTAACAAATGAGGTTTATTGTGAAATAGTTCTATTCTTATCACAAAATTATGTAAAACTTTTGATATTAGCATATAGTTATAAATTTTAAGATAAGTATTACAGCGTCATTTTTGGTCCTTGCTATAGTTACTTTTTTGTTATTGCATTTTTCTTTTGATAAAAGACCATGTAAACTCGCAAGCTATACCACTACTAAAATGATTTTGGGTTTCTTATATAAAAGACTAAAGGGGTGGTTGGTACTTGGTAGGATGTTTTTGAGGGTGGGTAATGGTAAAAGTAATGAAAAAAATGCTTGGTGCTATATAATGGAATGACCCATTACCCAATAGTGGGTAATGGACCATTACCTAATAAATTGAGGTGAATGCTTTTTTCTCCCTTTTCTCACTATTATCATTATCTTTCCATTTTTTCCGAATTTAAACTAGGGCTAATAACCTATTAAAGCATCATACTTGTCACAAATGTCATTCGACGTAGCGAACAAAAAAATAGCTCTTCAGACGTTAAACTTGAGATTCTTGTCTTCAAATGAGTATTCCACCATTTTACCCTTCCAAATTACATAAATGGTCCCCGTGGATTTGCGAAAATTGCATCCATCGTCCCTAGGCTAAATTACATAAATGGTCCCCGCTGCTTGGAAAAATTAGGCCCATCATCCCTTACATAACGATTCCATAACAGATTCCATAAAAAAAAAAAAAAAAAAAAAAAAAAAGTCCATCATTTGTCGATTTATTTCGATCCGAACCATCGTTGAAATACATTTGCAAGAAGTTCCAGCTTGATCAACTCAAGAGAAAAACCCACAAATATAATGTAAAGTTAGCAACGGATAAACAAGCAACAAAAGTCAAACATCCAAATACTTTGAAACAACTCTAGTATCAAACTAAATTAAACCCAAAACTGGGTGCATTAACTAGATTTCCAAATAGACAAAGGACTTACAATTCAAACAATTAGACCAAATTTCTAGTCAAAGTCTTAACCAAAGAAAGTTGACTTACATTTGAAATGAACAAGTGACATCACACCCATAGCAAACCAAACATATAATCCAACATTAAAACTTTTCAACGAGGTTCTCCAAAGATCGAATGTAATGTGTTTCAACAAGAGTTACGCAACACCATATGATAAAAAGACAAAGAAACATGATTTAGATCGAATGTAATGGTGACCGTCCCCAAATCGAATGTAACGTAGTGATTTGGATCTAATCGAATGATTTAGATCTAATCGAATGTAATGGTGACATGTGGAATGATTTGGATCTAATCGAATGATTTAGATCGAATGTGACCGTCCCCAAACATGATTTGGATCTAATCGAATGATTTAGATCGAATGTAACCCGTAGTTTCGCATCGAATGTAATGGTGAGGATAAGTAGCCTACAATGGAGGTCATGAAATGAGTCCCCAAATCTGAAGTTAGGTTGAATTTATATAGTTGAGATAAAGGATGCAATTTTTATAAATTTAAGGGTAAAATGGTCATCACAAATTTATTTTACTCAATTGAAGACAAGAATCTCAAGTTTAACGTCTAGAAGAGCTATTTTTTTTGTTCGCTAAGTCGAACTGACATTTGTGACAAGTATGATGCTTTAATAGGTTATTAGCCCTTTAAACTAAGCACACCCTAAAATCATGTAATTGTTGGTGGTTTCTTATTAAAGTGAAGTTGAGATATAATTTTTCAATTTTTCCACCCTAAAATCATGTAATTGTTGGTTGTTTCTTATTAAAGTGAAGTCGAGATATAATTTTTCAATTTTTCCATGCATGTGAGTTAACTTGGGAAATTAAACAACGTTATTTAGTTTCTGATAAAACTAATCTAAAACATTGAAACAAATAACAATTACTAAACTAAAATAAATTTATGTTTAAACATCATAAATACACGGGTCTTATAACTAGTATTTTCATTGCAAAATCAAAATCAAACAAATCTACATATTTGATATTTCAAGGTTCGATCATCTTGTGGTTAGTCATTAATATTGGGTACCAAGTCAATACACTTAAATACTTTTATACTTATTTTCTACCAAACATTTACAATTAGGTTTTGAATGTTATGGTTTTTCATCTTCCTTTTTTTTTTTTTTTTTTTTTTTTTTTTTACTTTTGTTGAATATGGACTATTTCATGCTTTTAAATTCTATTATGTGATTGGAGAATTCAAGTAATTATGTGATTAGAAGTATCAATGTCGACAAAGAATTAACAATGTTTTTAATTTTATGTGTGACATCCCATACTTTTTCAAATTACTTAGGCTAGTAAGTTTATATATATGTATATTAAATGATTTAAGATATTTTACATACCAAACTTATTATACATATAAAAGGATTAATTTTCACTCTTCATCTTTATTTGATTTAACGGATGAGATTAATTCAACAATTAAAAAAACCACTTTCATCATTTTTTTCTTCAAATATTAATATATTTCAATCGTTAATCGTTAAACGAAAAATATACCATTACAACAAACATTTATTATCTTTCTATAGATAGCATTTGATATACTTTCGACAAATTTTTTTCGTGTTTTCACTTTTTTACGTTTACATCGAATTTGCACGAAAATCACATGCGATTAAACACCGATTTGAATATTCTAATAATATCACATGTGATATTAATGTTAAATCACATAAAATATGCAAATATCATATGTGATTTAACACGATATCACATGTGATTTAACACTAATATCACATATGATATTATTAAAATATTCAAATTATTGTTTAATCCTATGGGATTTTTATACAAACTTCAGCAGTTGAAAAATACGAAAAAATATGAAAATGTGAAAAAATATTTTTTGGTCGAAAGATATCAAAGTGTCCGTCTGTAGAAAGATAATTACATGTCGTCGCGATGGTGTAATTATTTTCGCTAACGATTATAGTTTAAAGATATTTAAATTAAAAAAAAATAGGTGAATTATTAAAACGCTTTAATCTCAACCATCGATTTTTTAGATGAAGAGTGAGTATGAGTCCTATGATACGTAAAAAATTTTAATACGTAAAATAACTCTTCTCATATTAAATCATGATGGTAATAAACATTCGTTATGATATATTGAACATGTTTATTATTGCTTTTGGTAATACCAAAACTAATAATCAAATTGAGTTCCTTATTCCTGTGATTTTAATTAGGTTTACCGTGTTAATGAAAATCATCATCGGTTTTTAACAAAAGATACCGGTGTCCGTTGTTATTAAGTTATTCACCGCTATCATTATAAATAATTTTGGCCTATCTCAACCTAAGACCACAATCCACAAACGGCCTTCCTATTTTCAAAAAAATCTTTAGGAATCCTCCTAATAATTTGTTTTTATTTAAAAATAATATACTAGCTTGTCTCCTTACCCTTAGGTACATTTATGCATCGGTGTGTGATTGTCTGCATGCTACTCCGTCGGCAGGATTGGATATAATGTTGTTAATACACTAGTTCATATATAGTTATCGAACTTTTTTTATTTTTTTTAAACGTAGTGGTGCGTAGTGTATCTCTGTCTTTCAAAAATATAGTTATTTTCAAGACATAAAACTTAGGGCCGAGCCTGAGCATGCATGGCAGATCTGGCGAGGACTCATGGCAATATGGCATCAAACAAATAAAGGGCATCAAGTTTGAGTTTCAAGCCCGCGAAGTGTAAAAAGTTGGCTATTTTTTTATTTTTTATTTTTTAATTGTTTTAGTTGCATAGCTAGCTTGTCTTGTCATTGTCACCAAGAGCCAAATCTTGTTCAAAATGTTTCGGAATATTGTTCAAATATTTCGGTCAGATTTGTGACTTTATGATTCGATGAACGAGAAAAAAAAAGGTTAGGAAGTGAGCAAGTTACATGCAGCTTTACAAAGAAGAATATAGAAAAGGGTCTTTGACCTTCTATTGGTTTTAGATGTTATGAAATATTGATACGCAAATTAAACACGCATTTGCAACACATTTTACGATAAAAACACAAGCATTTTAAAACTCGCTCTATCAAATTTCAGTATTAAAACACTCCCATTAATCTGTACTTATAAAATAAAAGAAACAAGCATTTTAAAACTAGCTTTTATCAAATTTCACTACTAAACGCCCTATTATCGATCGATAGGGCTAATTAAAAAAAAAAAATATTATAGTTGTCAAAACGATAGCTAGTTTAGAATGAACTAAAAAATATTTTTTTGAACACTAATGTTAACATTTTTGACTTCATGTGAGTAATAAATATAAAATAAATTTTGTGATAACCATTTTACCCTTAAATTTTTGAAATTTGCATCCACCATCCTTAAGGTAAATTACATAAATGGTCTATGTGGTTTAGCGAAAATTGCATTCACATTTCCTAATGTTGTTTTTGAATTCGTTACGTTTTTATATATGTTTTAATCTACGTTTTTATACGTTTGCACATTTTTTTTATTCACTTTTGAATTTTTTTTTATCAAAGAAAAGTATATATTAGCAAATATTACGAAAAAATTCAAAATTTTATTAGAAAATATTACGAAAATCAATTTTTTTTTTCACATGTTAGGAAAAAAAATTATAAAAAAATTATTTCAAACAAGGTTTAGTTAACGTATCAGATAAAATAAACTAATAACATGCACATAGGGTTCAAATAAGGTTTCGTCTTCTTCTTTATTAAGGCATAGATTAGTCAAATTATAATGTTAATTTGTCAAGATTACCAGCGCTACAGTCCATTCAACGCATCCCTACGTAATGTGGTTCATTTTCTGTGTATTTTCCTATTAAACTATTCCAAATGTCTCCCTTCGAGTTTCATAGTCATAACAAACCTTAAAAGACAAAGATATGATTCTCATGCAGTTATACTTGCTCATGTTAATTTGTTTTATATAGTGTTTTTAGCTCTCCAAATTTACCTAAGCCAACCGAACCAGTTCTTAAAGCATCGCAAAATAAAAATGTCTCACAGCATACCTTTTGAAATGGAAATGGAAATCATGAAAAGACTTCCAATCAAATCTTTAATTCAATTCAGGTCACTTTCAATACCATGGAAGTCTCTGATCGACGAGCTCAATTTATTGTCGACACCTTGTTTTCCGTGATACTCTAAGATCATCTACTTGTAGGCTACATCGATTATGAGCAAGAATATGTATCGCTTGTAGATGATGATAACACTTTCCCAAACACAAGTTTCTCGTCGGTTGTAGATGATGATAACACTTGGAACCCGTCACAACCATTTAAACTTCCTCAAACCCCATCATCACCGAACCAAGCCCCTAACTTACTCACAACAAATGGAAAAGCTATTTGCTCATTTGTTTAGTGATGATATTGATGAACGTGCTCGTGTGTATCCAATGTTTCACCGCTCAACCCGATCATATTCCAACACCGACACACTGATACAACAACCATCATTGAAGAAGCACCACCATTGACTCTACAACAACAGCTTGAACAACCGCATCCAACGACGCCGATCCGGTGATGATGTTCGAACAATGAAGTACCCCACCGCAGATTATGATCCAAATCGTTCTTTAACCCGCTTGCTAATGAAACCGCCGCACTGATGTTCGGAATCATCTACAAGCCATTTGAATCCTCCCAACTGCATAATGTATATCAACATCAACCTTCCACACATCGTTGGACGAAAGACCATCCTCTTGAGAACATTATTGGTAACCCGAATCAACCAATCGAACGAGACAACGTCTTCACATGACGGTGAACATTGCATTTATGCACTCACCGTCCGCCAAATCGAACCTAAAACATTAAAGACGAATGACCAAAGACAACCTGGATTGAATCCATGCAAGAAGAACTCAATCGCTTTAAACGCTTGAAGTATGGGAATTGGTTGAAAGACCAACATGGGTCTTCGCCATTGGTCTAAAATGGATTTGGAAAACAAATTGATGTCAAGGAACCGTAATTAGAAATAAGTCACGCCCGGTGGCTAAGGGTTATAGACGGGAAGAGGTTATTGACTTTGAAGAATCATTCGCCCGGCTGTTCGCCTTGAGGTCGTTTCGATATTTCTCGCTCAGGCTCATATGAATATAACGGTCTTCGGATGGACGCCAAAACCGCTCGAATGGGAAACCGAAGAAACGGTTTATGTCACCAACCGAAGGATTCGTTGATCCGTAGTTCCTAACCATGTATACAAACTAAACAAGGCTCTCTACGGACTCAAGCAAGCCCCCTGCATGGTATGATGAGTTATCATCCTTTCTCCTATCTCACCAATTTGTCAAAGGTTGGTCGACCCTACACTGTTCATACAATATCACGGGGCACACATTTTAATTGTTCAAATTTATGTGGATGACATCATTTTTGGGTCAACACATTTAAAATACTCAAACGCTTTTCCAAAACTAATGAAAAAACATTTTGAAATGTCCATGATGGGTGAACTTACGTTCTTTCTAGGACTGCAAGTTCATCAGTCACCCCGTGGTATTTTCTTGAGTCAATCCAAATATGCCCTTGAACTTTTAAACAAATTTGAATGCAAGCTGTGACACCTATGCCACACCAATGGCACATACTAAGAAACTAGACGATTTACATGGAAATTGGTGGACCCTACCAAATACCGCAGATATCATTGGGTCTCTCATGTATCTAATAAACTAGTAGGCTGATATTGTTTTTGCCAGATATCTTTGCTCCTGCTATCGATCGAGACCAATGAAACCCACCTCTCGAGGCTAAAAGAATCCTCCGATACATCAAGGAACCATTAACTGGGGATCCGTATCCGAAGGATTCGGTTTTGAACTAATAGCTTTTTCAGCGCCGATCACGCATGATGCTTAGATTCACGGAAAAGTACTTCAGAGCATTACAATTTCTTGGTGATAAACCGGTGTCATGGCAATCGAAGAAGCAGGATTGTACATCGCCGTCCTCAACCAAAGCGTAATATGTAGCCATGTCGGCGTGTTGTGCTCAAGTCATTTGGATGAGAACACAACTCAAAGACTATGGTTACGATTTGATGTAATCCCGATGTATCGCGACAACGGAGTGCTATTGCGATCTCGCAACTTTGTTCAACATTCAAATCAAAGCACATCGATCTTCGATATCATTTCATCAAGGAGCACGTGGAAAAGGGCACCGTTAAATTATACTTTGTGGTATCGAATACCAACTGGCGATCTTCTCACCAAAGCCTTAGCTCCCGCTAGGTTTAATGAGTTGGTCCACGGATTGGTATGCGGTGTTTGACTCCGAGGAGCCGGATGAACTTTAAAACATTCTTAAAACCACCAAACACCAAAACCTCTTTTGTAAATATTTTTCAAAAACAAAATACAAAATTATAAAATCTGATAAAACAACAAAATATTCTTCTATCTATATTATTTTTAACATGGCAAGTACAAATCTTCCGTCAACACTTTACTCTTTCAAAATTCAGTATTTTTTCGGTCAAGTGTTGAGGGGGAGAAGGTAAATATTTTTTCGGTTTCATAAAACCTTGTACTTGCATGTTACCTCATCCCGGTTGTTTCTTTGATAATGGTGGTCACATTTCTGGTATACTGACACTCCCCGGGCTCAAATTTATAAAATTTCATTATTTCTTAAGTCGAGGGGGAGTGTCGTCAATTTTTTCTTTCCTCAAATCATACTTTTGGTAACCAAAATGGAAGTTATGGGCGTTGGATGTAAATGGTTAAGGTGGAGGGACTGAATGTGTCAAAAGCTCAAAGTATTTTTTTAACAAAATACCTCACCTAATTTTTCAAAACCACATTTACTTCACTTCATTTAATATCCAACCACCCAAATCCTACGCATAAAAATCAACCTTCAATCCGTGTGTTTGATCATCAATTTGTAAGTGGTTTAATTATCTTAACCCGATTATAAATAATGGTTTTGATTTCATAAACATCCAACGGTTTAATCTCGTGTTTGAGTGAGATTTGTGTTCTACGCGTAAGCCATGAACACAAATTTCATTTGTGTGTTTGTGTTAATGAAAATGGTGTTAAATGGCTTAAATGTTCATATATTAACAGCTTTCATCAAACAAATTCACCCGTAAACATGATTTAAACGATTTTGAGAATTAGGGTTTTATGTGTGAATTGGGTATTTTCAAGTGTGAGAGTTTTTGGTCAATTAGATGGTTAAACGATGTTGTTTCTATGTTGAATTGATCATATCCACGCTTAAAACTTACCCGTAAACATCAATTGTGCGAGAATTAAAATTTAAGGTTTAAGTTCATACGATTTGGGTATTCTTGATTCATAGGGTTTTGATGTTAAAATTGTTTAGAACATCTCAATAGGCCTCTAAGATATCCCGTAAACGCTTTTGGTGTTAATCCTATGGTTAGAATTGTTACCGTAAGAATTGAATTCTAGGGTTTAATATTACGCTTAAGTTGCATTCTACGATAATCGCTTAACCGTGAATCCATGTTTAGAACCGAATGGGATTGAATGTATGTGTTAATATTGATGTTATGATGAACTTATTTCGTGTTATTACGCGTGAAAATTCGTAATCAAGGTTACTAGTACTTACGCGATAAGGATTACCTTACGCGTAGCATGTTACGCGAAGAGAAATCTTACGCGTAACCTTTACGCATAAGGTTCTACAATGGGGACCACGCGTATCCCGTGAAGGATATGCGTAAACAAGAACCTTTACGCATAAGGTTCACTCTCACGAGTAAGCCTTACGTGTAAGGTTCCACATACGCCACGCGTAAGCTTTATGCCTAAGGGTCTCTTTTCCCACGCTGTAACATTTCACGCTGAAGTCAAAATCCCACGATAAGCTTATGCCACGCCGATAATCACTCATGTTTACGCATAAGCTCGTAATTTTACGCCTAAGCCTTAGATCAACCAAAATTATGAATTGTTACGCCGTACATACTTGTAAATAAATAAATCATAACATCACGAAACCATAATGTCACTAATAAGATTAAATGTTCAATAAGTTGTGAAAATAAGTGAAAATTGGACTTTAAAACTTAAAGTTAATAAACTCACGAAACTTATCACGATGTCTTTGGACTATTGGACTAACAAGTGACATTGGACTCAGAATAATCATCGACATATCACATTCAATAAATAGACAATAAAATCAACTCGCTGACTAACGTAATGTCTTTCGATATGTTGGTTCTTTTGGCTAAATATCTTCGAGATCACGACATGGACGCCAAATGCAAAATGTGGATGCACCAAATGTTCTCACCGTTGAAGATATCTTCCTCATGGTTACCTAATGAAGATCGGAAAGAACAACCTCGAGTTGATTTTGATAACTTCTCTTGTTACGAGTCTTCATGTCGATTGCAGTGGATATTCTCAAGACTCACCCTATCGTAACATGCTCACAAACTCGCTCTGCACTGCAGATCTACATTCACCACCCGCATACAATGCAAAAGGTCAAAGGTCAAAATGTCGTGATGTGACCCTAACAACAAACAAGTCACCATCACGCCAGCAGATTTGAGGGCTATTCTTCTTATTCCCGCCATCGAGTCTCATCAATACAATGCCACTCCAACCAAGAGGTCGTTCTCCGGCTCATGGTCGACATCGGCTATGATGAAGCTACCGGGTAATCACAAAGCACTCATCTCGTTGATCTCAAGAACATTCCCCACCATGGAGAACCCTCTACATTATGATTGCCAAACCGCTTCCGGACGTGATAGTGGTCATGAGCATCCCAAGCTCATGGAACTACAATTATTTTGGGCTTTGGTCAACATGAAAGACATAGAAGTTGAAGCTCGATATGGGATGACATGATGTCTTACCTTAAAAAGTCGGGCACCAAAATCCCGTATATCGGACACCAAAATGTTGATCCAAAGAGCTCTGGGTATAATCCTCGATATTCCTCGAGACTCAAGACCCCAAACAACACTCCATGTTGTATGAGCCCACACGCATTGTCGATTTAAGGACTCAACAACGAAGAAACAAGGTGCGAAGTCGCGGATCATCTTCTTACCGATGATATCAAAGGATTCTATTCGCACAAACGATATCCGTAGCAGTTGAAGAAGGCAAAGTAGGTTTCTTAGATGAAAAGTCCTCCGCACACCTACTAGAAAGACCAGAGAGGCAAGATCGAAGTATTGCTAAGATCGAAAGTACGAGCAAGTATCCTAAGAGGACTCACGTGCTCAAAAGGAAAGTTCCATTAAAGGAAGCCGTACCTATTCCCAAACCTAAACCGCAACAAAAGCTTATGGATGAGGACTCCGAGGATACTGAAACGGACTAAGAGGTCATCTACTCAAACTCCAAACGTTGATATCGCGACAAGAGCAAAATCTCCCACCCAAAAGTCGATAGAGGAAAACTCCGGTGATCGAGCAAGAAGAGAGCTCAGAGGAAGAGCCACTGGATGAAGATAGAGATTACAGGAAGAAGTTCAAGAACATCAGACTCCAACACGTTGCCAAAGAGTTTGAACTGCAACAAACTCGTGGCCCCGGAGGGTCAAGTGGTGGTGCTCTTCTCACACCAGTTTCTGATGCGGTTAATCAACCCGATAAGGAAACTGGTACCACCACCCACGAACAACAACAAAGGCAACTGGAGGATACTATCACTTATGAATTTGAGGAACCGTAGGGTGAAGTCCGAGAAAATTTCGATGAAGATGCCGAGGTTGCGGCTAAAGAAAAGCGATAAAGAAGCTCAAGCTCAAGCAGATGAAGAAGCCACGATTAAGGCTGAAGAAATGGCTAAGTCTGGACAAGATGACGAAGTTGATTATGATGATTTTCTTCTAGACAGCCCAGCACGTTCCAAGGAACTAACTTCTGAGCCACCAAAAGACCCTGAGCCTCCTCATGTCTCCTCATCATCCGACTCGTCTTCTCACTCATCACCTCCACCATCCAAAGGCACAACTAGATCCACATCCAAGTCAATGAAGAAACCAACCGACTCTTGGATATCCCGGGCTAAGACAAAGATTGTCAAAGCTGTCAAACAAGTCAGGAAGAAAGACGTGATCAACAAAAAGATGAATCAACTCGCTGACAGAATCAACTTTCTTCAAGACGGGATAAATGAGTAGTTGAAAGAAAGGGAGCATGTCCAGAAGATTCTCAAAGGAGATTTCCAAAGGAAATGGAGAAGACGCAAAAGAATATACTCACAAGTTTCTTCTCGACACTGTCCCTCAAGTGACAAGAGAGATATTTTCGCACAACTTACTCCAAATATCGCCTCATTGGTTAAACATACAATGGCCAACGACCGATCTCTCCGGTCGAGTGTAACACCCCAGGCAATCCCACATCTACGTGGCTGGAGAGATGTTGGGCTCATAAGATAACATCCGCTTTATAATGACACAACGCGTTTTGTGGTTCATGCGGGTGGAGTTCTTAGAACCGCGCTAAGCGTGCTCACGTGAGAGTAATCTTGGCTTGGGTGACCGCCGAAGTCTTCAAATGAGGCCACAAAACAAAGCCGTGAGCTCGCGGCAAAGCGGACAATATTGCGGTCGATAAGGCGGGTGTTACAAGTGGTATCGAGCCACCCCGAGCCGCTCGGGATGGTGGGCAAACCTCATCGAGGACGATGAGTCCCAAGGGGTGATTGTAACACCCTAGGCAAATCCCACATCATCGTGGCCTCGAGAGATGTTGGGCTCATAAGATAACATCCGCTTTATAATGACACAACGCTTTTGTGTTCTCTGCGGTGGAGTTCTTAGAACCCGGTTAAGCGTGCACGCGAGAGTAGTATCGGCTTGGGTGACCTGGGAAGTCTTCAAATGAGGCCACAAAAACAAACCGTGAGCTCATGGGCAAAGCGGACAATATTGTGGTCGATAAGGCGGGTGTTACATCGAGTTAATTTCAAATTGGTGATGCAAATGTCTAAACGATCCGCAACCTTTACTCGGATGAAGCTACATTTTTGAGGTTCTTCTTGAATATCAACTCAAATCATCATGCAAAGAGTCAAGAGGTCAACCTAAACGACCAAGAGATGACGATGATAAGGACAAGGATTCGCACTAAACGTCCAAAGAAGTCGGTGAATCTCCTCCATGCCACCACCACTCCAAAGGACTCCAACCGAAAGACGATCTCCTCCACGTTCTTCTACTGATAAACCTCAGGACACTGAGTTACCACCATCTACAGAGAAAACCGGTGATCATTTCGAATACACTGGTGGTGACGATGAAGAGTTCCATGAGCCCCAACAACAACCCACCTCTCCCGACGCAACAAAGAAACCATCATCCTTATCAAAGCCAAAGAAGAAGAAGAAGAAGACTAAGACTGATGTTGTCTCATGGCTAGACGAAGATGACACCGCAAAATATGACTGGTTTTCTCAACTTTGTGATGCCACTCCCTCACTACCAGAAGGTCAAAAAATGGTAGATGGCCGTACTATGGAGCATGTGAAGCTGATTCAAGAAAAGTTTCGGGTGAAGAAGATGACAAAAGCAGAGTTGAGACGCATTAGGAATGAAGCTTTTCAACTGCTCAAAGACAGCTCGAAAAGTGCTATTAAAGTTGAATATCATCTCGAAAACATAGCACGAGCCATGTCTAACAACATCGATTGGCTCAACCCTAAAGCTAACATTGACTTCACCAGAAAACACAAGGCTCCATACTACACAGACTGGACGAGACCTCTACCTACAATTGGCCAACCGGATCAACCCAAGATTCCATTCCGTTATTTCTTCAACAACGACCTAGAGTTTCTTCTACACGGTAGTGATGTCTCCAAGAAATACGCTACATCACTCACACTTCCTTTCCCCGCAGCAATATACTCCAACAACATAGCCATCGAGGAAAATGCTACTCACATGTTTGCCAATCGCGTGGAACGGTATGACCTTGATGCGATGTATGGATTCACCATTGGCCGTAACGCCAAAGAATCTTCTACAAAAGTCGCCGGGTTCAAAAGTCAAAACACGAAGTGTTTAGTGATAAATGATTGTTGCTATTAGGCATGTTACTCTTGCGTCAAAATGGGACTACACATTCCTCAAGAACATTGTGGTCAAACGACAAGACGAAGAGGACTATGAATTATGTGAAGTGGATTTTTCGAGACCGTCGCTAAATGACATTCAAGATATGTATCTCGCTAAAGTGCAAGGACTTAATGCGACATTTCTCCACAATCGCCCAACGTGAATACATTAAGTCATTACTCATCTACATCAAGCATTGTGATCCAAGAATGTGTAGAAGACATACGATTTTGTCGTGGAATCGTGACGACGCGTGTTAACCTCACTAAACCACATCTACACCTTCCCGACATTAACCACCTTCCTCAAGACACCCTCATCGTTGAGACCATTTGGAGTAGTCTACCGTAGTGAACTACAATCGAAATTGCTTAATGGCGTGCAAAGAGCTTCATAAGTTTAGGGATCATACATCAAGAAAGTCGGATGGTTTAGCTTATCGGTTAAAGGCGATACAAAGAAGGCATTGGGTCACCAAGAGATGGAATTCAAGGAAAGAAGGGATGTGAAGAAGATCATCACGCAGATTGATGAAAGGTTGTTCGAAGGGACCGCCTCGTAACTTTGGAGAGTTTCGTGGGTGGTCGCCCCAAAGATATCTCTCACAAACTATCAACGCCCGTAACGCATTCCCGGAGTTATTCTTTGGACTACCGATTCTCCGGTAACCCTTGATTAGTTTCATTATCATTACTTGGTTGTGTGATTTATCTTGATAAATGGCTTGTGCACATATAATGTTGTACAACCCGTTTTGTAATGAAAGGACCCGTGGTACGCTTTGATTGCCACAATCCTTATAAAAGGAGCTAAAGCTTCTTACTTTTGAGTAAAACTAATCAAAACTTTCATTTTCAAAGTTTTGCTCAAAAGAACAAGTACTTCCTTATGATTTTCAAAACCTCAAAAGTTAATATTACTTGTTGAGGGAGTATTTGATTAAAACTTTGTTCACAAATTGTTCTTCGTGGTAATCTTCCCGAAACTCAAAATGGTCATATTTGATATCAAAATTTCATCAAAATAACATTTATATGCCATTTTTGTGGGGAAAAATTATGTGATAAGAAATATGTTGTGAATTGCTATTGAATCTTCGTGTGATAAGACTTCAACCCATGAATTGACGAAATCGAAAGCGATCATACATCGAAAATATTTGTCTTCCAAGACTTATCCGAGTAGATCATACCTTTCGAGAAACTCCGGATAGACATGAACTTTGACGGGTTTGACAACCTTTCGGGGTTATCCACATCTTCAAGGTAGTTATTAGAGCTAGTTGTCACCTAAAAACTGACAATGTAACTCTTTAACTATGCAACGTAATCGTGTCTCGCAAGGAATTGTCTATCTTGAGTCGATCAATTCAAAAGTGAGCGCTCTTCTCTCATCGTGCGATTTGTCAAAATACTTAAGCACGGGTGAGGGGAGTATTTTGCAAAATCTTAAACTCTCAACGGTGGTATTAAATGCTTTACTCATAACCACTTTGAGAGATTTTTATGAAAATGGTTTTATGGCAACATAGGTTAGTCATGGAGTTATAAGGTGACTAAGGTTAGGAATAACCGCCCTATGATCCGCCAGAGTCGGAGGATCTACCTAAGGACACCACCAATAGTTAGAATTAGAAGTCCTTAGGTATGATTATAAAAGGAGAAATTGAGAACCCGAGAAAGAAGGAGTTGAAGAATTAAAAGAAAAGTAAAGAAAATGGTGAAAAGAAATAGCCCTCCAGTTACTCAACTTAGAAAGCATAACGGGTTCAATTCATATGCTACTTGGTTGTCATTTGATGACACCGGTATTGAAGATCAAAAGTAGTCATGGACCCAAAGGACGCATGCACTAAACCTTCTTAGCCACTCAAGTTTCTCTAAGCGTAAGCTTGTTTCATTCTCACAGGAACCCTACGTAAACTATCGGCTTTCTCTAGAGATTTTGGTATTGAAGAAGGAGACCCTCTCCTAATCTCCGCTCAGAAAACCAAAGTGCACTATTGAGTCTAGAGCCACGAGATTCATCAAAAGATCTCTTAGGTACACTTGACATTTCATCACTTGTCGCTTAACAATAAGGACGCAAGTGATCCATTATCGAGTCCTTCATGATCTTAGCAACTGTCGAGAACATTTATGAGAGGTTCACATATGATCCTCGGTGATTGAATGGAAACTCCCGCTGTGGTTAACATCAAACACCGACAAAACAGTCACCGGTAACTCCCGTGGATTACGCTTAGTGTGTCTCAAACGGTCTACGTGGGGTGATGTTTCGTGTACCTCAAAGAACTCATCCGAATCAGAGGGTACTTCGAGACATCGCGTTATCTCACTTGTGGGACTCCAGTTCAGAACGACCATTGTGAGAATTAGAGTTGTGTTTTCACACTATGCTATTAACACTCAAGTTCAAACTTGTAGTTTGGATTATTTCTAACCCATGTTTTATGTTTTCTTCTTATGGATGCTTGCGGGTGGAAAAGATCGTGCGATTCTCCACATGCTCATACCTACAACATCACTAATGGAAGTTCTCTCAAAAGCAACATTAAAGTCAAAATGATTCTTCACAAAGTCAAAGAATCTACAAAGTTTAAAGACTAAGAGAACTACATCAAGATCGAAACCAACGTTAAGGAGCGTGTGAGCATGTTAGAGAAAGACGTGAGACACCGAGCAACGGTTGCACTGATGCGTATAACAAAACATACTCACTACCATCACTAAGAACAAAGATCAAAGAACAAATAAAATGATGACGCCAAAGGTAATACTTCAAAGGAAACAATTTCTACACTAGGGAGATTGTTCAATCAAGGCACTTCTTTTCACAAGAAAGAAGAATGTCAAGACGTCAAAGCTACTATTACATCAAGACCTACAATGTTTATATCATCAATCACTAACACTTAGGGAGATTGTTGGAATCACTCCTAAACTAGAATTCAAGTGTTAGTAATTAATATGTAATAGTTAGCTTAATTATGGCTTTTATGTTAGTTATCATGCCAAGGCTTATGTAGAAAGCCCATGAGCCTTGGCCCAAGCCCATAAGAAGGGAAGGTTGCTAGTAGTGTTACCCTAGCTCCTTGCCCTATAAATAATCTTGTAAACCCTCACTTGAGGGTTGGTTGTTCACATTTACATTTCACCTATGCATAACTCTTCTTATTTTATACGTGTGTTTGTGTTAGTGTGTTCATCCGTTCACTATCTTATCTCCTTTCTTATATTGATGCTTGTGTTACAAATATGGTGACCTAACAATATCATATTAGGAAACAAAGGGGTAACTCTTCCTGTGAAATTGGGATTCTGATGCCTCATGTGTGCAAATACTTTAGGAAGCATATAATGAACCTCATACTTCCTATGATGATCAATAGGGTATGCAATCTGACTATCCACAATCAATTGCACAAACCTAGGGTACAAATAATACTTACCCTTCTCCCTAATATTCTTCAAAACACCATCATAAATCATCCTAGACCAATTAAATTCCCTCTCTTCAGAAAGACAAATAATTGTTGTTGCAATTTTTGAGGGAAATTCATCAAACCATGTGGTCTTATTACTCACACACATCAACAAAGTGTGAATCAAAAACTTCCATTGAGGTGAAAACATACCTTTAAGAAACTTAATCTTATCACCTTGTCTTTCATAACCTAACCTTTCTAAACCTTCAAAAATAGCTTCATTAGAAAGATTAACTACACCATCAGCATCATCCAGCCTCAAAACACCTCTAATTACATCCTCATTGACCAAAATCTCATTTTCATCCACTACAGTCCTAAGTACCTCTAGCCCATCTCTCTCTCGATCTCAAAGATTCCACCAAAATTGATGAACAAATGTTTGAAGGATCGTGGGTGCTACTGTTAATATAAAGTGGATAGGACTATGGTTATGAAATCAATCATCTCATGAAAGCCTTCGAGTGATTGTTCTTGATCAAATATGCAACTAGGATATGAGTTTTGAATATAATGACGGCATCATGATTAGTGATGTGATATGATGGAATTATGAATTAAGCGATTGGGAGTGGTTGGGGTTTGTGTTAAGCGCCAATTGAAGGGAGTTGAAGATCAATTAAATGATCCGCAAAGGATTTGGGGAAATTAATACGTTATCATCAAAGTTACAAAATAGCCCTCAAGTATCCATCATCGCCAAAACACTAGCAGTGGATTGAAAACCACTAGCGATGGTGGAATCGCTCTAGCAGTGGATACATCATCGATCCTCCAATTTTCTGACTAAGACTGCAGCAACCAAATCTTAGCCAAAAATAGTGATAGCAAGCATTAATATGAAGGATTACAAAAGATTCACACACACATTTTTTTTTCAATACTAAACACAACAACAGCTCCAAAAAGCTCCAAATTATACATAAGTCCTTCATACCTGCACATCACAAACACAAACCAAACACTTGAAACATGGTTAAGGTTAGCAGTGGTTAAAATAACAAGAAGTGATTTCAAAAATTGTACTGGCAGTGGTTAACAGGAATGCTAAACACCCAGTCAAAGGTCAACTCCAAGTTATTTAACGTCCACCAAAGTCAAAAGACTTCATTTACTCCTCAACAACTCATACATTCCTCACATTTAACTCCCTGATTTCATCTTAACTCTATTTAAGAACATACCACACATATTACTCACATTTCCAAAAACCATTTCTCTCACAATCCACCAAAGTAACAACATGAGCAACCCAAATCGGCCTATTGAGATCTCCTCCTCTCGATTCTTGAAGGTGGTTGGAACAACTACTTTCCACCAAGGAAAACATCCCTCTCATGTGTGAAGACAAACCCTTCAGCTGCTGGACCTTCTTCCATCCAACCAAAGCCACAAAATGCTATCATGAAGGAATCTAGTTCAGACTTAAGTTCCATGCCAAGTTATGTGTCTCCATATGAAGGCACATATGATGAAACTTCTTCAAGAGTCTTGGTTGTGCCTCCCCTTGCTGAGATCCCTCCACCAGAAGAACTTCCAGCACCACCTCTGCAAGCACTGCTGACAGCACCTCCACCAGAGGGTCCATTATCATCATCACCACCCATCAAAGAGAGGGTGATTGGACTTGCATGCCCCAAAGTGTGGCATGTGATTGGAGGGCCAAGAGTGCAGAAGGAGATGCCAAAGTGGGGCATTGCAAAAGCCATAGGTGGTGTTGGGGAATGTTGTGAAGCTTGTGTCCTTATATGGTTGTTTAAGTATGTTGTCTTTTGATGTAGTCTGCTAGTAGTCTGTAAACCATGGTTGTAACATCTGCATCTCAGTATGCAGTTTTATCTTAATAGTACCATGTTATGCTTTTAAGTTCATTGAATCTTCTTTGGTGATGTTAGATTTCCTTTGATCGCATAATAGTTAGTGGAAACACAAAGAAACAAGCGATGGTTTGAACAAAACAAGCAATACTAAGATCAACTAATAACAATACATTACTTTTACAAACTTTTACAAAACAATTTTGAGATTTAGAGATTTATCATTCCAATACTAACTACAAGGTAATCGAAACCTCCTCACATCAAAACCTTTAGTAAGAAGATCAAGAACATTGAAATCAAGATGGATTTTACCATTTGAATTAACCTTTCTCATTACAATCTCTAATAAAATGATGCCTTATCTCAATATGTTTATTTCTAGAATGCAAAATAGGATTTTTAATTATGCATATTGTACTGTTATTATCAATGTAAATCTTAGTATGCATAAAATTGTACCCAAAGTCCAACAATTGATTATGAATCCAAAGCACTTGACCACAACAACTAGCGCACCACATACTACCTTTCAGGTTGTAGAATTAGCCACAATTGTTTGCTTTTTACACCGCCATGAGATTAGTCTCATTGATAACGCCACACGTGTCGCTCGGGGTCAAAGGAACTTCCTTTCTTCGAGCAAGTTTTATAACACCCAGGCGATGAACCTAATCGTTGTAGTGTAGTATTAGGTAAGCCACGGGTATTGATATCGTTCTCAGGGAATAGGAATGCTAGTTAGAAGTTACTACGCTAAGGTTGGGGTTGAGGAAGATTATTTTTATCTTTTTATTTTTTAGAAAAGGAAAGGCACGAATCTCGGGGTTGGTATTTCTACCGATTACTCTACTTATCTAATTATCTAATCTAAGTGTGTGTAGTCCATGTCTAATTATTGTGTGCTCGTATGATAGTTTAAAGATGTGTTCACTTAGGTTTTATTACTCCTTAATTATCTCCTATTGATGGTTGAATTGTCACGTCCTTATTCTTAATCGCGTTGTGTGTCTAAAGTCGTAGGGTATGCGTTTGTCCCTAACTCTTTGAACTTACCAAAGGGTCTCGTTTACAAAAACCTCTAGGAACTATAGACTCTAACTCTAAGGTACTCTTTGGATGGTTTAGCCTACAACCGCTCTAAGTGTTATAGCCCAAGGTTCACAAAGATTAATCAAGCATTAATTACACAACGAATGACCTATCGCATTACTAGATCATTAACAATTAAGATAATAGACAACCAATCAATATTCAATAATTAAGTTTCATATTCCCTAAGCAAACACACAAATAAATTAGCGGACATGGAGAACATGCAAGCATACACACAAATAATTGAAGACATAATTGAATTAATGAAGTAAAACACTTATCTTGATGTAAGATAGGGTTTGAACCCTAAAATCTTGTACAAGACAGCCTTGGTTCGCTTTAGGTTTTACCCAAAAGACTACACACAAATCTTGAAAAATTCGGATTCTATATATAAGATTACATATGCGACGCCACCTTATGATTTGTGACGCCCGGTCGCCGTAATTAGGGTTTCATCTTGGCCACGTTAGTCTTGCGACGGCGCCACCTTGTGCTTGTGACGCCGTCCTCTTCAAATTATGGCTCGCTTTGATCAAATCTAGGTCGTTCGAGTGCGACGGCCTACTCTTTTAAAGCCTTACACCGTCACTTGAAAATAAGAAATTTGGCTTTTGTGCCATCACAAAATGCTCCGACGGCGTCATGATTAAGCGAAGCCTTGACGCCACCTTGTATTTTAGCAACTTGAGTGTCTTGATTCTTGACTTTGGCCATTTTCTTCAGATATCCGCCTTTTCGTCCAAATAAGTGCAATTACAAACAATTTGCCTTCAAGAGACCTAAAAAGTGAAAAGGAACGATATTAAGTAATAACGGATACAAAAGTGATCAAATAAGGGCTTAAACGACCCTCAAAATGTACATTTTAAAACCTTATCAAATATCCCTACACTTGGTATTTGCTTGTCCTCAAGCAAATGTGCTTTTAGCCAATTAATTTATAAGTTGGGGTCATGAAGCATTAGTTTAAAACAGTCCGCAACACATATAAGCCCCAGAAAGTCATAACAAGCACGGAATTACATACTAGCACCTCACATGGGGTGTTTGGATACTCACATCTCTCTCGGGTGTATATGAAATATAACAAGTTAGAAATGGAAGATAAACACTCATTAACCGGTCCTAGTACATAGATTACCATAGGCTTAAGAATAGATCAAACCTCCATCGCTTATGAAGCACCTAGGAAAGACTATCAAAGAGGTCTTTAAAGGGTTGTAATGTTAGGCTTACGGTAGAGAAACAAAAGGTTTGGTGGGATAGGCTATTTAGTGGTAGCAAGTCAAAATCTTATTGTTACAAGCATACGAAGAATGCGTTGCTAAGCCAAGACTCGACACTCTAAACTCTAGATAACTGAAACAAACAAACATAAATTTAAAGGATAGATGTAGGATGGTAGCCCATATGTTTTTTTTTTTTTTTTTTTTTTGTTTTACACTATATTTTTTTTTTTCTTTTTTTTTTTTTTTTTTTTTTCATACACTTTTACTCTACCATCCTCTACGGTAACATCAAAATAATAGGGATTTATAGCACATCCCTACACTTGAGTTTTTATTACTCTAACACTAATTTGACCCGAATTGAAAAG
Organism: Chrysanthemum lavandulifolium; assembly: GCA_022545495.1. Classification (NCBI taxonomy): domain Eukaryota; kingdom Viridiplantae; phylum Streptophyta; class Magnoliopsida; order Asterales; family Asteraceae; genus Chrysanthemum; species Chrysanthemum lavandulifolium. The sequence goes on along the minus strand of CM040239.1, from coordinate 270,604,850 downwards.
ATCAAAACACTTGGGGTACGTTATTACGCAAATAAGGGAATTTAACGTTCCTTCCGGTCATTTCATAAACTTTAACTTTTTCCCATGAGTCCCAATCGTCCCAAAATTGTACAAAGGATATGACTCGACTTAGCAACTCATGCAAGCAACTAGATAATTGAACTAAGGGTTTGGGGTGATAACAATAATGCACTAAAAGTGAGTGCATACAAGGTAGGCTAAGGCGATTTGGGTGTATATTTGGGGTGGGGTGTAAACAATGCTCTTCATTGATATTCGTGAAAAACGAAACATCACGAGAACCGCGAAAAGGATAGGCTCGAGGGGTTAACTAGGGTATCGTGTACTAAAATGAGTACAACACAAAGGTGTGGAGAATTACTCAACCGATGTGGAAGAAGTAATTATATTACGGGTATCAAACAAGGGTTATCCTAATGCCTCTTATCATTTAGTTATTCCTAACTACACAAGTGTAGTCTTACTAGCGATCTCGGAATGCATCACAAAACAAGTTCTAGAATCTAATATACTACCGTTCACACTCTAAGCATTAAAGATGAATGCTTTAATTCCTACTAATCTAAGGGCGATCCTCACATTTTGGGTGGAATTTAGGTGGTAAACGGTTTTGTGCTAGTCATGCAACTTCCTATCCATGAGACGCTTTTGTTAAGACTAATGGCCCACTCCTATATGTCATGAAAATTTTAAATTTGGTGCCAAAATTACCCTAACCGACATTTTCTCATGGTTTATTACACAAATACAATTGGACAAAGCAAATAATCAAGGATAAGCATAGTTTCAAAGTTCCGCTTTATTTTCCTCCCTACACTTAAACCGAGCATTGTCCCAATGTTCCTCGAAAGTATCAAAGTTATGATAATAGAAGGTAATTAAAATAAAAGAAACTAGTACTCCCCGATTAGCTCGGTAGGATCCGTGTGTGAAGTAGTGGTTAAATCCTTTCCAAGAAAAATGTATGCGTGAAAAGCTCCTTCTTATCTTTTGTTTCTTCTTCTTGATAAATAAAACCCGCACATTCGAAGAAAACAAACGAAACCTTCGCAGAAATCGCGGTAATAATATATATAAGACTCTACTAAACTAGGATATAATGCTTGTGGAATGGATGTTTCTGCACTTCGGAAAATTAAGACCCGGATTCCAAAAATTTATAAGTAGCTCGTAAAACGAGAAAAAGTAACTGTTGTTTTACTGTTCCCGCCGCAGTTGCGATCCCGATCCGTCAAGTTATCCCGACAAAAGCGGTCTGCGATTTTACGGAAAATTTACATCTTTAGAATCTGGAAAAATTTCGCAAAACATACATTATGACTCGATACAAGCATTTGACTCGAACAAACACACATATATATCTTTTAATGAAATTTATTCTCATGTTTACGCTTTTGAAAACGTGTAATCCTCCCTACACTTATCCTTTATGTAAAATACCTTTATATGCAATTAAGACGAGGTTAAAAACAAAATAAAGCATTTTTACAAATTTAAACATGAGAATAAGCAATCAATAAAAGATATATGACACTAACAAGCAAACAATAAAGCATGGGTTGCCTCCCATGAAGCGCTTTTCTTTATTTAAGAGTCTTGTAGCTAGACTCGTAGTCGTGCTCCTACGTAACTTCATTACCGTCACCTCCTTTGTCATGACAGTCTCTATTGGGGGATTCCATGTTGTATAAGTGCCCTATGATGCATCTTTCTAAGAGTTCATCCTCTCCCCATTCGGTCCTATATTTCGGTCCTAAGTTCAAGCAATCCTTATAGAATTCGAAAATCTTAACCATAACATAATCTACTCCTTTTTCTTTATCCTCCTCATTCCTATAATAGACCGATAGTTTAAGTTCCTTTTCATCATTAGAGAGTGATGAAAACTTCTCAATCTTAAATGGCATTTGGTAAGCTATGTCCTCGGTCTCATCTTTGAATCGCACTATTCCTAACGAGGGGTCATAGGTCATCCCGGTGCTTTCTATGAAAGGTTTTCCTAGAATAACATGGGACAAGCTAGGATCTATGGCCGTACTAATATCATTCACGATTATGAAGTCCGTAGGAAATGTGAAACTACCTACATAAACGGGTAATCCCTTAACTCTATCCAAGAAAATTGCACCTAACCCTAGGATTATCGGGGTCTTGCCTAGTTGGAATAGGCTTCTTCATTACCCAATTGTAGTAGGTGCTAGTCATTATGTTGATTGGGGATTTGCGATCAATGTAGGCCTTTGCCTAAAAAGGTGTCCTATGCAACATGGTATGTTAAGATTCCAAGGGTTCCCAAACTTGATTCTAGGGCTTTTCCTAACATACATGTGATGGAGGTCACGCACTAAGTGAGGGTGGCGAGATAGCTCTTCTTCCGTAGGAAACTTATTGAAATAGTCATTGTCTACTTCATCTACTTACTCGGTTGTTTCATTATCCTCAAGTATATGGTCCTCTTCGTCATTTGTTCCATTAGGTTTTACTAAGGTGATGGTATTGATGAATTGGACGTGTTTAGCTAACTTACTTGGGCCCTTAATCTCTACACCGTAAGGCTCGGGGTTGAGATAGCATTAACATTCCTATCACTATTGGTTATGGCTTTCAAGAGGTTATCTATCTTTCTATCCATCTTGGCTTGTTGTTGGTTAAAATGGTCCGAGAGCTTAGCTATTTGAGCTTCTTGGGATGCGACTAGGTGTTGCAACAACCCCTCAATGTTTTGTTGGTTAGGACCGTGAGATGGGGGCCATGAAAAATCATTGGAAGTGAATTCTTTGGTTTGTCCCCAATAGAAGTCGGGCTTGACCTTCCATGCTTTTCATTGAAATTCCTAGGTCCGGTATGTGGGAATCTTCCTCCGCTCCATTAATACGCTAGGATGCGTAGTCAACGGAAGCATGTTCGGGATCGGGTGCAAGTCACGCGTGTTATGAGGATCACAAAGCGGCTCACACGAGGAAGAAACTTTGTGCACATGGCGTGAAGACTTAGGATTTTCGTAGGAACTCATTAGGAATTTAACTTGATCTTCAAGCTCGATTATCCTATGGTCGGAAGATTGTGAGTCAATTGGAGGCAAGGAGATTGCCTTAACGGTTTTAGGCAACTCACGGGGTCATTCCAACTTTCGTTGTCATAGAGAGCAAGGTCCCTATTATACCCCATGATTCTTCCGGTGAGATCACTAAGTTTTCCACCGCCGCTTGGTCAATGGATCGCTTGGTGGGGAAGTTGACATGATCATAAAAGATTTGGACTAGAGCCAAAGATCAATGCCGTGATGAGGACTTTATGAAGTAAGTCCTTGAATCGAGTCCATGCTTCAGAGAGAGATTCACCTTGACGTTGTTGGAACATCAATATGTCATTCATAAGTTTAGTGGTTCTCCCGTTGGGAAAAATTGAGCAAGGGCGAGAGGTGAGATCATCCCAACTTGAGATGGAGCGGCGGAAGTCGCTCAAGCCAATTACTAGCTTGGTCCCGTAGATAGAATTGGAAGAGACGCAGCGCGTGGTCTCCCTAGTAGTAGCATCAAGGTCGATGGAATCGACAATTTTAAGGAAATCCCTTAGATGTCGATTTGGATCTTCTAACGAAGTCCATGGAATGCACATCCGCTTTGCACCAACCGGATGGTGTCGGATCGCGGGGCCGTAGTTTGGGCAGTCGGGAAGCTCAATGGTGTTCCTAAAGCCTAGGTGGCTTGGTCTCAAGTATTCACCAAGAGTACGGCTCTTGGCGGGACAATGATTTGAGGGGTTTATCACCTTCCATGATGAAAAGTGACGGAATTACGAACAAAGGTTACGAAGAAGGGGATAGACTACGAGGAAGCTAAAAATTTGAGAAAAATTTACTTGATAGGAATCAAGCAAAGAAACCTAAACGAGGTGGACTACTAACTAGCTATTCTATTCCGGCAGGCGCCTAAAAACTTGATAACGCCACACGCGTCATTCGGGTCAAAGGAACTTCCTTTTCTTCGAGCAAGTTTTATAACACCCCAGGCAAATGAACCTAATCGTTGAAGTGTAGTATTATGGTAAGCCACGGTATTGATATCGTTCTCTAGGGAATAGGAATGCTAGTGAGAAGTTACTACGCTAAGGTTGGGGTTGAGGAAGATTATTTTTATCTTTTTTTATTTTTTTAGAAAAGGAAAGGTACGAATCTTGGGGTTGGTATTTCTACCGATTACTCTACTTATCTAATTATCTAATCTAAGTGTATGTAGTCTACGTCTAATTATTGTGTGCTCGTATGATAGTTTAAAGATGTGTTCACTTAGGTTTTATTACTCCTTAATTATCTCCTATTGATGGTTGAATTGTCACGTCCTTATTCTTAATCGCGTTATGTGTCTAAAGTCGTAGGGTATGCGTTTGTCCCTAACTCTTTGAACTTACCAAAGGGTCTCGTTTACAAAAACCTCTAGGAATTATAGACTCTAACTCTAAGGTACTCTTTGGATGGTTTAGCCTACAACCGCTCTAAGTGTTATAGCCCAAGGTTCACAAAGATTAATCAAGCATTAATTACACAACGAATGACCTATCGCATTACTAGATCATTAACAATTAAGATAAGAGACAACCAATCATTATTCAATAATTAAGTTTCATATTCCTAAGCAAACACACAAATAAATTAGCCGGACATGGAGAACATGCAAGCATACACACAAATAATTGAAGACATAATTGAATTAATGAAGTAAAACACTTATCTTGATGTAAGATAGGGTTTGGAACCCTAAAATATCTTGTACAAGACGGCCTTGGTTCGGTTTAGGTTTTACTCCAAAAGACTACACACAAATCTTGAAAAATTCGGATTCTATATATAAGATTACATATGCGACGCGCCACCTTATGATTTGTGACACCGTCGGTCGCGTCATTAGGGTTTCATCTTGGCTACGTTAGTCTTGCGACGGCATCACCTTGTGCTTGTGGCCGTCCTCTTTGACTTATGGCGTCGTTTGGATCAAATCTAGGCCGCCCGAGTTGCGACGGCCTACTTTTTAAAGCGACACCGTCACTTGAAAATAAGAAATTTGGCTTCGTCGTCACAAAATGCTCCGGCGATGTCGTGAGTTAGCGATGACTCCGTCACCTTGTATTTTAGCGACTTGAGTGTCTTGATTCTTGACTTTGGCCATTTCTTCTTATATCCGCGCCTTTTCGTCCAAATAAGTGCCATTACTGACAATTTGCCTTCAAGAGACCTAAAAATGAAAAGGAACGATATTAAGTAATAACGGATACAAAAGTGATCAAATAAGGGCTTAAACGACCCTCAAAGCGTACATTTTAAAACCTTATCATCCGCTTCCCAAAAACTGACATCCTCCAGTGGTAGACTTCCTATCTAAACTAGCTCCAAGATAATCACCTTATCATATAAGCCACCAAATCAAATGCTGAATCCTTAGATTACCAAAGGCCCAATTTAGGATGACCTTTAAGATATCAAAATATTCTCTTCAGAGCATTCAAGTGTGTTGTGTTTGGTGTGACTTGGAATCTTGCACACACACATCGAGAACATAATATCCGCCTAGATGCGTTGAGATACATCAAAGATCCAATCATGGATCTATACGACTTCAAATCAACTTTGGGACTTCCATCATCCAGTAGCAGTGGATTACGAGTCTCCATTGGTGTACTAGCACTCTTCGCATCCCTGAAACCCAAACTTCTTCAAAACATCTGCTACATACTTGTCTTGACTAATGAAAATACCATCGGTCCTTTGTTGAACTCAGTAGCTCCAAAAGAAAGTGAGTTCACCCATAGAACTCATCCGAAACTTATCATGCATAAGTTTCTCAAAATCTTTACCTGACTCCTTATTGGTTGAGCCAAAGATGATGTCATCAACATAAACTGAACCAAGAATATAAGTAGAAAGGCATTCATACCATGCCCTTGGAGCTAGTTTTATCAATCGGTCCTCTTGAAACCATTGTCCATCAAATAAGTAGAAAGGCATTCATACCATGCCCTTGGAGCTTGATGCAAACCATACATAGCCTTTTTCACCCTCATGTTAGGAATTAGAAATTCCGTGTATTAAAGAGTCGGTCACCTCAAGTATATGTAATCGTTAGAAAGCTCGTAGTCGTAGTTCTTTAAGTTAAGTAGTATTTAGTTAAGTAACACCGTGGAGGACGGACGGTCTTTACCCACCGTATGCCCGATCCACACCGATGTGTGGCGATTTATGTAAGACTATAAATACTCTACCTCCCAAGGTAGAGTTGGAGCTCATAATAATATCTTTCACTTTCTCTCACTAAGTTCCCTAAACCTCTAACTTTCTCTCTAGAATTCCACTTATACGCCACTTGTTGTTATGGTTTGATGTGTATGTGAAAACTAATATCTAACAATTGGTATCAAGAGCCATGGTTAGATCATATCTTGCACATCTTTGGATTTCTAGTGGTTTTAGGTGGTTTTGAGTTTGAAAAGTTTAGTGGTTTTTGCATCATTTGGGTGATTTCTAGTGTTAAAGTTTGATTTTGATAGTACTTTTATGTTTAGAATCATCACAAGTGTTTAGGTTTTGATTTGGTAAGCTTGAATCATCGTGGTTGGGTAGTTTTGGATTGAAAAGTGATGTTTTTGTGGTTTTCTTGCTAGCGACTTGACATTCGGACTTCATTCTTCGTAGCGACTTGCTTTGCAATTTCGTGGCGAGTTACGCTTTGGAGCTAGCGACTTAGATCTAGCGATTAACAAGACAAGTAGTGGACCTCCACCACGGGTAGCGACTTGGTGGTAGCGACTTGGTCTCAGAGCGAGTTGCTCTTTAGCGACTTGTATCTTTAGCGACTGAGTAGCTTAATTGTCGCCAAAATTTTGCTAGCGACTGAGGCTTAGCGAGTTACTACTTAGCGACTTGCATTTGTCTAGCGACTGGGACTCTAGCGACTTAGTGGTGTAGCTAATTAGGTGTTAGCGACTGGTGCATTATCTTCTAGCGACTTGGGTGATTGTTTACGGTTTTCTTGATTTAGTAAAACCGTGAAAGAATCTATTTCCCGCTTAATCATAGAGTTATAAAATCCCGTGATAACTGTTAACATGTCTACCAACGCTCCTACTATCATCTCCATCGCTGTCGAGGATGTTCAAGCAATGGCTCGATACTGCCCACCCATGCTTGACAGAATCGACTACGATTCTTGGGCTCAACGAATCGATTGTATCGCCTTTGAAAGGAAAATGGTGTCAACATTCTCAAATCAATTGATGAAGGACCGATCGAGTTGAGACGACTAGAGATATACTTGATACTAATGAAGATGGAACCCTATTTACGGAATGGATGACCTAAAATGTATGATGAGCTTGATGATAAGGAGAAAAGAGATTCGATGCGATATCGTGGCTTCTAACATTGTTCTTCAAGGTCTTCCTAAAGACATCTACAAGTCGATCAATCACAACACCGAAGCAAAGGCAAGATGGGATAATGTCAAGATGCTTCTCTCGTGTTCGTAATTAACTATGGAAGACAGAGAATCACAACTCTATGATTTAATTTGAACACTTCAAGATGAAGCCGATGAGAGTGTCTATGAGTACTATGTGAGATTTCATAAGTTGGTGAATGACATGAGGAACATCGAATGACTATGCCTAACATTCACCGAACTCAAAATTTGTGAACAACATGAATCCCGAATGGCACAAGTTTGTCACCTCTGTGAAGCTCACTAAAGGATTGAAGAATACAAACTATGAGCAACTCTATGCCTTCCTCCTTCGTAATGAGAGACATGCTATGTTTGAAAAATTGATTCTCAATCGCTCAAAACCAACCTGTGGAGAGACAAGCTCGCCTAATGACTCAACCGCCTTCTACTCAAACATCGGAATCACAACCAAAGCTTCACAAGTCATACCCTTGGGTAATGGTAATCACAAACTCATTCCCGATCCTATGTTCAAACAAGTCGATGCCGATGCACACGCTGGTAACTTCATTAATCAACTAGCTCTTCCGATTAGTCAAAACATGAATTTCTCCCACAAACCAACAACAACCTCGTAACAAAGATCTAACCCACACAATCAAGCTATCGTTAAAGATGGAAGGATCGGTGCAACCAGCTCAGAAAGACAAGATGATCGTGGAAGAGGTGGAGTCGGTAGAGGTTATGTTGGCAACCGTAATCGAGGAAGGAATGGTAACCAAGGTCAAGCTAAGCCGATCAAATGTTATAACTGTGGTGGTGAGGGACACATTGCAAGAAACCGCACATCTCCAAAGCGCCCATGCACGCCGATTATTTCAGAGATAAGATGTCGCTTGTACAAGCTCGTGACAATGGTGCCGCTTTGATGAAGAGGAATTGTCGTTTTAGCCGAGGGCAATGCCAAGACCTATGATGTCGATGTGGATGAGCAAATTATTCAGAGATAGGTCACAATCATCGAATGCCTTTCAAGTCGCCGATTGTGATGCATACGACTGATGTGGATGATGGACCCACACGCACACACAATTTTTATGGCTAGCATTTCTCCAATGGTTTCTCCCAAGGTCTCTTCTTCACCACAAGTCGGCCCTTCCAAAGACAAACTCATCTCGAGGTACTAAAACTATACGATGATGTCGATGTGCAAAAGATGCATGACAAAGTACTATCAATCGAAACTATTGAATCAAATATTGAAAATATGGGTAATATCGACATTGTCCCATATGATCAATATGTGAAACAAAGTGAAAGTGAAGTTGTACCAAGTGATGCATCTTCGCAACAACAATGACTATGTTTTTGATGAATACACCGCATGTGCCCCGATGATTCTCGTAATCTCTCGAACTAAATGCCTATAAAGAACGTGTTGCTATTTATGAACAACGCAAAATTTGAGTTGACCACCGTGAAAGGTGAAATGGATGACCAAGCGCGACAATCATTAGAAAAGTAATTTTAGAGAAGAAGTATTGAAACAAGAATTAAATTCCTTGCAAGAAAAACTTTCTAAAACAAATAAGCAAAACAAGAACTTCAAGATAATGTGAAAATGCTTAAGCAAGAATTTAATGCAAAGGAATCAAAACTCTTGAGAGACTTTTCTAATCTGAAAACTTTGAAAACAAACTTGAAAACAAGTTGTACATACAAGGAAACACCATTCAGATCGCTCACATGGTCACTAAACATAGAGTTCTAAGCGATAAGCATAGTGTTCCCATTATAGATAAACCCAACCCCGAGTACGGAAAGATAGCAAAAGCAACTCAAAGTGTGATCTATGATGGCAATGAGATTCTTAAACCTAGACAAAACCTAGTTGCGCTGAGTGCACAGAGGATGATAAGAAACTAGATGAAATCACTAGGAAAGGATGAATAAGAAACTAAATGATCCTAAATGCAAAGAGAAAAAGTAATTATCACTCCTCATGACTACAAGAAGGAAAACTGGATTTCCTTGAACAAGTTTAAGCCTCGACATTGTTGACTTCAACAAGTCTTTCGAAAATGGATTTAGATAAGGTAAAGTCGAAAACATTGTTGAAACAAACCTCCCTTTGAAAATGCCTAGAGCGATCGTGTATCCTCCTAATACACCAATGCATCTTGTTCCTAGAACAATTGCCACTAAAAGCAAGACCTTAATTAGCCAATACGTTATATTTCAACTATTTGTTGATTTTGAGAAAACTTGCAAGAAAAGGATCACACCCACCGGTATAATCAAGGAGAAAGGGTTTTGAACAAATGAAAGAATGTTATTTAATCGAGGTCATGCCTTTCTTTAAACTTCTAAAAGATCACTTTGAGAGTCTTAAAAGGGATAGAAACCGATATTAAGGGAATGGAAAAGGAATTTGATGCAATGATAGTTGAAGTTAGTGACTATGAGCGAGCACTAAAATATAATGAGATTGAGAGGAAGAACTTGCATACATTAAATGAGAACCCGATTTCGAATGTATTGCTCAAGATGTGTTTTTCATCGCTACAAATTGCTCCATTAATGCTTCCAAATTTCATGAATTATCGGTTGCCTCGAAAGTCTCCCATGATCGTGTCATTGAGCTTGAAAAACTAATTCGAACTAAACGGAAAATTGAACCGATGATCACGACAATTTGGTTAAACATTTTTCTAAACTAGAAGTTGAGCATTTTAATTTACAACTAAAATATCAACATCTTAAAGAAAATGTCAAAACTTCAAATATCAAGACATCATCGATGCTCCGTAGTTTGATGCGCTTTTCAAATTAACAAACGTGATGAATGATTCAAGCTCAAGGCAACACGATCGTAAAGTTGAAAGCCCAAATCTCTCAATTAAAGGGTCAAACGAACAATATGACAGCTCCCAAATGCCTCCTCCTTTAGATTCTCGTAATTCTCAAACGTTTCATCTTCAAAACCTAGTAAATGCTTTACAAAAGGAAAACGAAAGTTTTCTAGAAGAAAATGAAAAGGTTAAACGTCATTTCAATGAGTTATTTGAATCAATTAAGGTCACTCAGAATAAAAATAACGAACAAATAGCTTCATTGCAAAAGGAAATTGAGAATCAAGAGTCGTAAAAGGAAAATGCCAATGACCAATGGGGAGAATGATGTATCAAAGGTTCACTTGTAATAAATATGCTTTGTCTCGTGACATATGTCCCTCCTCATCTAAGGAACAACAAACTTGCTATTCAAACATACTTCTCATCTCTTAAGGATTGCTTAGAATGTCTCGTGAGATTGTTGAAGAGGATAAGCTAGAGAAACCTCATGATAATGCAATTGGACATGCATGCCTATATGCCAAACGATCTCAAGAAATCTTAGAATGCTTGATCACAATATGCCCAAAGTCATTAGGTGAGAGAGTTAATCCTTTGATTCCATGCTCGATGCCTAATGCCAAGTATGATATGCATTCGATTCCCAATGTTTTGAATGTGAACCGAGTGTGCCTTTAAGTAGTTCGATTCCAGATCCACAATGCTAAGAAAGAGAACTCAAGTGTGCCTTCTAGGAGTACAAATCTCAAGACTCTAGTTTTAAGAAAGTGAACCTTAGTGCACCGCATGTAGTTCAGATCCCAAAGACATCTAAACAGTGATGCAAAGAGTAGTTAAACCAACTAATGTTCCCATTCCTCTACAGAGTAATCATGACATTAAACGGAGCAGTCAAAGTCTCAAGACAATACAAGGAATGATAGGACCTCTCAAGCTAAGAATGTGCACCGAAAGAGAGAAGAACAATCTAGGAACTTTAAGCTTGAATTGAATAAAACGAATCGTGTTGATTCTAGTATTAGCCATAGGCGCATCGTAATTAATTCAATTCGATACTATTTGCAAACCTTGTACCGATGTCCGCTTGAATTCGCTTCTAATCATGAATGTGGTGTTAATGTTTTGCCTAATGATGTTAATTGTCCAGCTAATATTGTTAATGCTAAAATTCATGCTAAGAAGGCTAAAAGGCAAAACGAAAGAAAGTTAGAAAACAAAGGAAACCCACAGAAGAACATTCAAGAAAATAGGCTTTTATTGATACCGCTGGTCATAAGACTAATCGATAATGCCCACTAGAAAATGGATGCCCACCGGTAGAACTATTCCTTAAGAAGTGATCACACCGTGAATGTGGCTAATACGTACACTAGTATCGCATCTATTCACAATGATTCCATTGCCTCACTTTCTCGATATGAATGCTTCTATTTCGATGCGGGTGTTCCAATCATTGTAACTAACCAAATGGAACCCATTCTTGCATGGGGATCCCAATTATCCGCTTATCCATTCTTGTCTCGTGTTCAACCGCAGATCGCTCAAATCGCTCGTGGTACCGGACTCAGTCGCTCCAAGCATATGACCGAGACCGGTCGCGCTCATGAACTTCGTGAGCAAATTCATCGGACCGTTAGATTCGTAATGATCATTTCGGTGCTATATGGGTTATGGAGATTACGTTGTTGGTGATAGTGTCATCTCTAGAGTTTACTATGTGGAAGGTTTGGGTCATAACTGCTCTCTCGCTGGTCAATTCGTGATTCTCGATCTAGAAGTAGCCTTCGTAAAACATACCGCTTTGTTAGAGATCTTAATGGTAAGGAACTGTTAAAAGGAACTCGTGGCTCAAATCTTTACACCATCTCTATCGATGACATGATGAGGGCTTCTCCAATCGCTTGTTATCAAAGGCTTCAAAACAAAGTCATGGTTATGGCATCGCGCCTCAATCACTTGAACTTCGCACCATCAACGATCTTTCCGTAAAGGACTTAGTTGTAGGTTTACCTAGACTAAAGTATGAAAAGGATCATCTTTGTTCAAGATGCCAATTGGGTAAAAGCAAAAGTTTGCCCACAAACCCAAACCTACAATCTCAATTACGTAAGTTCTTCATACCCTTCATATGGATTTGTGTGGACCAATGAGAGTGCGTAACATCTTTGGTAAGAAATATGTGTTGGTTGTGGTTGATGATTACCTAGATTCACCGGTCAAGTTCTTAAGGACAAAGGATGAAACTCCCGATATCATCATCAAACTCATCAAACAACCGCAGTTCGACTTAACAAAACCGCCGTAATTATCCGAACAGATAATGGAACCGAGTTTGTTAACAAACAACTTAGTGACTTCTATGAAAGCATTGAATCACCATCAAAGAAGTGTTCCTCGAACTCCTCAATGTAACGGTGTAGTTGAAAGACTAAATCGAACTCTTGTAGAAGCCGCTAGAACAATGCCGATTTACTCAAAGGTTCCAATGTTTCTCCGGGTCAAGCTATTGCCACCGCATGCTACACACAAAATCGTTCTCGATTCACACTGCTCATGGAAAACTCCATATGAACTTGTCCACAATGTAAAACCTAATCTCTTTCCTTCGTGTGTTTGGTGCATTGTGTTATCCAACTAATGAGGGTCAAGACTTAGGCAAACTTAGGGCTAAAGTCGACATTGGAGTATTTGTAGGATATGCTTCAAACAAAAGGGATACCGAATCTACAACAAAAGAACCCGAAATATCATGGAAACAATTCACGTTACGCTTGATGAGTCGACCGTCAAATGGCTCCTCGGACACCCACCAGACCCCGACTTCAAAACAATCCCATTGGTTCATCCCTTGTTCCAAACTCTTCTCAAGAAACTCCATATGTACCTCCATCCAAGATGATTTAAAGAAATTGTTTGATCCTATGTTTGATGAACTGATGATTCAATTACTAATGAGGTGTTGATCCCTACAACAGAGGATGCTCATATTCCCGTGAATGAAGTCAATCCTCGCCTCAATATCTTTAAGTCAAGAAGCACCGTCACGATCCTTCGCCTCATCAACAAATCATCATTCTTCAAATGTACATCATGGAAATGTTTCGCATCAATGATGAAGTTAATCCCTTTGCTACTCCTCAAGATGCTCCATTTGAAAACATATTTGCTCCTCGAATCATCATCGAACCATCTTCTTCGTGAGACATCGACTCGCCTACCTCACCCCTCAACAACCGCCACATGAACACCTCGTAAAATGGACTCACGATCATCCATTAGACAACATCATTGGAAATCCTCTCGTCCCAGATCAACCCGAAACAACTTGCAACCGATGCCTTATGGTGCTTCTTCAACTCCGCACTATCTAAGATCGAACCAAAAGATGTTAAACCGCCATGAATGAAGATAGTCGGTTCAATGCCATGCAAGATGAAATTCATGAGTTTGATCGACTTGATGTATGGGAGTTAGTACCGCTCCAGATCGTGCTATGATTATTGCTCTTAAATGGATCTTCAAAGTGAAACTTGATGAGCATGGTGATGTGTTGAAGAACAAGGCTCGATTAGTTGCTAAAGGATACCGCCAAGAGGAGGGTATTGACTTTGAAGAATCTTTTGCTCCAGCTTGCTCGAATCGAGGCAATCGTAATCTTTCCGCTAATGTCGCTAGTAAGAACATGGTAGTCTATCGATGGATGTGAAGACGGCATTTCGAACGGAGATCTTAAAGAAGTCGCTCACGCCGCCCAACTCAAGGATTTGTGAATCAAGAGCATCCTACTCACGCTTATCGCTTGAAGAAGGCTCTTTACGGTTTAAAGCAAGCTCCAAGGGCATGGTATGATACATCACAAAGTTTCTTCTATCAACCGGATTCAAGCAAAGGAGCAGCTTGATCCTACATTGTTCACCGTGAAGTCGTGCAAACATTTAATTCATGTTCAAATTTATGTTGATGATATTATTTTGCCTCGATGCACCCAATGGAATGTGATCGCTTTTTCAATGAAATGAGTTCAAAATTTCAAATGTCAATGATGGGACAAATGTCATTTTTCTTGGGATTACAAATTTCACAAAGTCCCGAGGCATTTTCATAAATCAATCTAAATATGCAACAGAGATCTTAAAGAAATTTGGATTTGATTCAAGTGACCCGCTGACACCCCCATGATTGATCGAACCAAACTAGATGAGGACCACTGTGGATCATGATTGACCAAACGAAATATCGTAGTATGATTGGATCCCCGATGTACCTCAACGCTAGTAGACCGTACATCTTGTTCATTGCTTGCATGTGTGCTAGATACCGTGCTGCCTACTAAAAAGCACCTTGAAGCGCTTAAACGGGTCTTTCGGATTCCAAGGAACCATCAATATGGGTCTTTGCACCAAGGACACCGTATGTCACTAACGGCCTATGCAGATGCCGATCATGCAGTTGTCAAGATACACGTCAAGCACGCCCGAGGTGCTCGCTTTTGGGTGATAAGCTTGTGAGCTGGTCTTCAAAGAAGCAAATGAGTACTTTATTTCTCTACAGAGGTTGAATACATAGCCATGTCATCCTGTTGTGCTCAAATCTTATGGATGAGATCTCAATTATCCGACTATGGCTTTGAATTCAACAAAATCCTCGCATCGTGATAATAAAGTGCTATTGCTCTCTCATGCAACAACGCTCAACACTCAAGAGCAAAGCATATCGACATTCGACATCATTTCATCAGGAACAAGTGGAAAAGGTGTGGTGGAACTCTATTTTGTGAGGTCCGAATATCGCTAGCGACATCTTCACCAAAGCTCTTCCAAGAGAACGCTTTGAGTTTATTCTTCCACGACTTGGCTTGAAAAGCCTTCAACCGAACACTCAAACGCCTTCGTGAGGAAGACGAGGAGTAAAGGTCTATCTTCATCTATCTCTTGTAAATATTTATTCGAAAAACAAAATACAAAATTATAAAATCCTCAAAAATCAAATAGAAAATATAAAACCTTCAAAATCCATAAAATTTGAAAAATTCAAAAATCTTCAAAAAATATTGTCATCATTGTTTGTCATGTTTTCTCGATTCGATAATATCTACGGTTTGTGTTGTCATTCAAAGAATGACACGGACTTTAGATATTGTTCAATTTTATTATTAAAAAAAAAAAAAAAAAAAAAAAAAAAAAATATTTTGGGAGAAAGAGAAACAATGGTTTATTGTCATTTTCGTGCAATAACCCGCTTTTAAAAGAAAGAACAGAGCCATGTTTTACCATGTTTTCAAATTCCATGCTCGATTCTATAAACATTTATCTCCGAAAACTAATCGCTTTGAAAAATAACTCGGTCTCTATTTTTGATAATCATCGACTTATTTGTCAAAATTTATCTCTCAATCAACAACCTATGTCATTGATTGAGGGGAGAATGATTTCAATTAAATTAAAAAGTTATTTGGCATTAAATTGTTTTCAAAAGATATACATGCATGTTTTATCAATGGAGTTTAAAGTCTTAAAATCCGATCCTTATCGCTCAAACGCTTTCATAATCAAGTCACAATTCTCCTTAAAAGCTTTCAAAATCAATTTAATTATAAGAGATCACAAATCTCAAATGATTTGATAATTGTGATCGGGGAGAATGTGTGATTTAAATTGGATTTAAACCGATAATTCGGTAAATGGTTTTATAAGGATGTACATGTTGTCCTTCCCACATGTGACAAACGATTTCAAATTTTCAATGCACATGTTGAGGGGAGCATCTATCTTAAACCTATGATTTGAAACGTGATCATTTATCTCATGTGTGTGTTCCTCTAGTATGTGCAAAACTCTTTTCTAATCTCGAGGCACATATTGAGGGGAGCAAATTTATGGAAACCTCATCCTTCCCGAAATGCTTTATCTTCTTGATTTGATCGTGGAAGTGATGTTGATATCTTTAGAAAATGGTAATCAAAGAAGTAAATTCTTCCTCTTGCCTCCGTGTGCAAAACGATTTCAAACATTTGATGCACATGTTGAGGGGAGCACTGTTCTAAAACTATCAAAACAATTCAGTACAAAATGTTTTGATAATATATCACAAGTATCCGGATTGATTTTCAAATGGTTTTCAATTGGTTCCAATGGCGTATGAACAATACCAAATTGACCGACCAACTTTACTTTATGTACGGTGATATAAGGATGATAAGGTTAGGTATGTGTTCCCATGATCCGCCGTAATCGGAGGGATCTACCCAGGACAATCCACTAGTTAGTGTAGAAGTCCTTAGGTATGATGATAAAAGGAGAAAAGTGAGATATGGGAAGAGTGCGGATCGAGATAGAGCAAGCATCGAACAAACCCAACAAGGTTCTTGCTATGAAGTCTCGTAAGCATCAAGGGGTTGAAGAATTAAAAGAATTGAATGAGAAAAGGGTGAAAACAAATAGCCTCCATTTATTCAACCTTAGGCGTAAACCGGTTCACTTCATATGCTACCGATGGTAACATCGGTATTGAAGACAAGACGTCATGGACCCAAAGGACGACCGCACTTCAA
The DNA here is from genome assembly GCA_022545495.1 of Chrysanthemum lavandulifolium. NCBI lineage: Eukaryota > Viridiplantae > Streptophyta > Magnoliopsida > Asterales > Asteraceae > Chrysanthemum > Chrysanthemum lavandulifolium. The sequence continues at coordinate 270,587,991 of CM040239.1, read as the reverse complement.
CTTTCCAAACCACTCAAGTTCCTCTTAAAAGGACTTGTTTCATTCTCACGGGAACCGACATTATCTATCGACTTTCTTAGAGATTGTTGATATTGAAGAAGGAGACCTCTCCCTAGTCTCCCAAGACAGATCCAAATATGCACAAATTGAGTCTAGAGCCACGAGATCATCAATAAATCTCATTAGGACACTTTCAATGAAGACTCTGCTTCACACAATGTGGAAAGAGAGATTATATCTTGAGTCCCACGATTATCCTTGTGGTATTGCCGTAACATCCGAGTGATGTGTATACATATTCACAATGAAGATGGAAAGCCTTCGAGCCAACATCAAACAAGCTCCCGGTAGGTGGCATGTGAGATCTATTATATGGATCAACCATGTGACAACCGAATGTAAACAATGGGGCGATTCAATCTCTTGAATCAATCCTCGTTCAGTTATGGATTGACGGATACCTTTGAAAACCGGTCTTTGTGCTTAACAACTCTTTTCTTTAGCACATCGACCGTGTACTCATTTTTCAAACCAAAAGGTGTTTTTATGATTGATAATTGATTTTCAATAAAACCTTCGTTGTATTGCAAAACAATTTCTATTGAGCAATACACGATTGTTTTTCAAATCTCTTTTCATCAATCTGGACTTAAAATTACCGTTCACTCACTCCGTGTTGTCTTCTTTGAGATGTTCCGTTTGAGAACAACTAGAGCAACCGCGAAACCCCGTCAAGGAAATTCTTCGAATTATACCGATCACAGCAAGACATGTATCGATCAACGGGAACCCGGGTCGCGGTACTCAATTCAACGAAGTGATCAAAGACACTTTCGTGCGATTTATTGCTAATCGTTGTATGTGTACACCCGACGCTTGCAAATGATCGTAATGAAGCGGTCAATCCATAGCCGCATGCTCACTTAACACATTCATCTCAAAAGAAATCATGATTAGTGCATCAATGACTCGATATTTTCACTCCATGCTTCTCGCTACGCCGCCAATATCATGATTCAACAAATGCTTCCGCTACTCGATGAGAAGATATCATGATCCGTAATGTGAGCATGTCGGTCCTAAAGTCACAACATCACATAATACCAACACCACAAAGGATGTCTCGAGATTTTTGATAGTCGATGATCTCAAAAGATGGCTCAAAATTATTATCACGTGGATCAAGAAAAGACCTCCACTTGAAGTAACCAAACATGCAATGTGAAGAATCAATGACTACGAGCTTAGGAGCAAAGGACTACATCAAGAATGCAAGATCAATTGTTAATGTAATATCTATTTGTATTCAATGTAATTTTGGTACATGATTGAGGTGACCTCCTTGGGAGATTGTTAGAATTAGAAATTCCGTGTATTAAAGAGTCGGTCACCTCAAGTATATGTAATCGTTAGAAAGCTCGTAGTCGTAGTTCTTTAAGTTAAGTAGTATTTAGTTTTGTAACACCGTGGAGGACGGACGGTCTTTACCCACAGATGCCCGATCCACACCCGATGTGTGGCGATTTATGTAAGACTATAAATACTCTACCTCCCAAGGTAGAGAGTTGGAGCTCATAATAATATCTTTCACTTTCTCTCACTAAGTTCCCTAAACCTCTAACTTTCTCTCTAGAATTCCACTTATACGCCTACTTGTTGTTATGGTTTGATGTGTATGTGAAAACTAATATCCAAGAAGCATAAACGGTGGTTGTGTAATGGTGTTACAGCCTTGGTCTTACAAGAGGCTCTATGTTGTTTTCCTTTCTGACAAGCCACACAAAGTTCTTTACACTCAAAAACCTTAGAAGGTAACCCTCTCACTAAGTTGCCCTTTACCAGTTTATTGATTATTTTGAAATTAAGGTGACCTAGCCTTCTCTGCCACAATTTAGACTCATCTACTGATGCCTTAGCAAACAAACAGGTTAAGGACCTATTAGGAATTACATCTTTCATGTTAAAGAAGTATATGTTTTCTTTTCTAGGCACCCTAAGCTGTACAAACTTTTCATCAGGCATTGTAAAATCAGGAGATAACACCACACATTCAGTTTCACCAAATAATACCTAATTTTTCTTGTCACACATTTGAGAAACACTGAATAGATTATATTTCAGTCCCTGTACCAGATAAACCTTCTCAAAATCCAGCTTTCCTGTTCTGATAGTTCCTCTGCCAACTATCTTTCCTCCTTTTGGATCATTGCCAAATGCCACATGTCCTCCATCAAAAGCTTCAAAATCCTCAAGGTTGCTCCCATCCCATGTCATGTGCCCAGAGCAACCACTATCAAAAATTCCTTTGTCTTGTAGCTCCTCTTGTAGATTGCCCCGCACATGATTTTAAACAAGTTAGTTCTTTTGTGGACCCAAGCCACATCGACTTGGTCCGCCTACTGCATCAACATAATCAAATTTCTTTAGGTCCATTGATGCACCACGGCATTGTGTAAAACCTTGGTCTTAGGCTTCCATTGCCGACTAGTTGAGGCCTTTACAACATAAAATGGTTTCCAACCACCGTGTCGCTTATCACCTTTAGAATACTTAAAACTTCTTTTGTGTCGGTGGTGATATTCGCTTAGCAAAGTGGAAACAGTTTGTTTAGCGTTGGTTGGAACCCATTTGGGTGCAAAGATGATTATAGATTTTGTTTTACCATTCCTCGTTAGCACCGCCTGGGAACCATATTTTTGTTAGGATGAGGAATTGTTTTCATTGAAAAGTTTTGATGATTTACCCTCCTCCAATGGTTCCAAACTTGTGGTTGGTTTTTATAACAATTTCTCTGTAGATGCTCAAAACTACCACATTTAAAACAAGCCTTCTTAACACATTGAAACTCATCTCCTAATCTGTTTGAAATTAGGCCATTGAAGTTTCTCTGATTTCCCCTAGGTATGTATCTTTTCATCTATTCCCTAGGTACCTCATTATAATCTACCACTTTCCTAGAAATTGGTGCTCCAAATCTAGGCATAAGGTTGGCTTGTTTAGAATCAACAGACTTAACATTTTCTACCTTCTCAGACTGTGTTGATTATGACCTATCTTCCTCAGAATCTGACTACCAATCTTCAATAATTGGACCATCAGATAACTTATCAGAACCTATCTTAGGTGATTCAGACTTGCTAATCTCACCTACAGGTTTGTTGAAACTGAATTCACTGCTAAATGACAGTTCTTTTGTTGGTGGTGCATGTTTCATAAGAGAGGTGGTGGCATATTGTTGTAACCTAGACCAAAACCCTCTTTAAATAATTTTGTCCAATTGGCTTATTTACTAAATCGAAGCATATTGTGTTTTAGCAACCCTAACAACATGTTTTCTTTTTCTTCTAGAGCTTCTTGTTTTACACTCTCTCGCTTCTTCTAGTTTCGTTTAAGCACTTTAATTTCTCGTCGTCTTAAGATCAATTTCACCACCTAGTATGTTAATCTTATCTACATACTCAAACTCACATTTAATCTGTAATTTAAGTTTCTCTTCAACACTCTCAAGACCAACTTTATATCCTAAGTTATCTAATGCAAGTCTTTCTACCTCTTTTCTTAGACTCTCATTGATTGCTTTAAGAGATTCTAAATTATCTTGACATGATTTAAAAGAACAAGTAGAATTATTTGACTCATTAGATACCTCAAAGTCTGAACCAGAAGATGATGCATATGCCATGAGAGCAAAGTTATGCTCTTTTGAAGCTTCACTAGCAAGAAAAGCTGCATTAGGACCTTCTTCAATCTGATCACTCCAGTCATAATCTCCCAAACCATCCTGAGCAACCAAAGCAGAAGAAGAAACAGGCTCTTCAGGAGTCTTCTTGAATCCTTCTCCAATCCTCTTAGGAGCCCTACACTCCCTAGCAAAATGACCCTTCTTCTTGCAGTTGTAGCACTCCATCTTGCTTTTGTCAAACCTAGCTCTCCTTTGACCATCATACTTGACATGTCTACCAGTCTTCCTTAAAAACCTTCTAGCTTGCAATGTTAGCATTGCCATTTGCCACTGAAGATTGATTTCATCAAGATCATCAGGATCAATTTGATCCAGATCCTGATTTAGTACAAGAACACGGTTATAAGATCGACTAGAAAGCACGGATGGCACATCACTAACATTATCACTAACGGTGGTATTATTAGCAATAGCGATGGATACTTCATAGGCGCAGTGGAAACATCCCGAGAGTTCCTATTCCTCGTAGACACAAAAGCAATGTTCTATGTAGATGAGAATGAGTCACTATATTCTTTTCGGACTCATAAACTTTCAAGTTGTTGTAGAGATTTTCCAAAGTCATTTCTTTTCAAAGTCATATTTGTTCCTCCACACAACAAGATGCATGTACCCATTCGGTGACAAACTTCGATAAACTTGAGATTTATATCTTCTTGAGCAACTTTGTAGTCCACCGTTTGATTGTTGGTTAGGTTATTCGATCATTATAAGTACCATCAAGTTTTCTCCACCGAGAGCGGTGAAGTTTTCAAGTCGATGCTTGAGTATATTTTTCCTGGATTTCTTGGTAGCTTCATTACCAGCAAATCTTGTTTCAATGGCATCCATTAACTCCTTTGTAGTCTCATATTGTTCAAAGTCCAAAGCATACTCATTAGGTATTCCCATACTGAGAATACTATGAGCTTTGATCTCCAATTTCCTTTGTGCCTTGTCAGTTTCACTAACAATTCCAACAGGCTTTCCATCAGGACCCAAAGTAGGTAACTTATCACCCTTCTCAACAACTTCCCAGATGTTGTAATCAATCATGCGAATATATTGCCTCATTCGCATTCTCCATACTTGATACTCACTCTGCCTTAGCATGGGTACCTTTGATGTAGTAACCATATGAGTTTCGTCGGACATCTTTACTCTTCTTGAATAAAAGTTAACTTGACTTCTTCTTTATCACAGTTTCTAGATCACAAGCTCTGATACCAATTGTTGATCCCAGTTGAGCAAACGATCCTTATAGAAACTGACTTAACAATAACCTGTTAAATATTATGCGGAATATAATATTTAACCTTAAGAAGAAGAACAGTAATAACATTTAAACACGTCAATTATATTAATAACGAATACTCTAAACAGTATTAGGGTTTTACAACCTTAAAGTGTATCGATCTTAGATATATCAAAACACACGTATATCTAATCTAACCTAGAACCTCCTTTTATAGACTAAGGAGTCTTTTACAAGATACAATACGTAACCTACAAGACAAATATCTTTTCCATATTTATTTATCTAATACAAATATTAAACCGACTAAACAGACAAGCAGTGGTTACAATACATTAGCCATGGTTTCACTATACTACTAGCCGTGTTTTAACTCCTGCAGTGGATTCCTTCTTCTAGCCGTGGTTTCATTTGCACTAGCAGTGGTTCCATACTTAGTATAATTTTTCTCAGTGGAACCTAAAACCCAACAGAAAATTTGAGGTCTACACTAAACTTTTCTCTAACATGTTTTGCACCGTTAAAGATACTTTGTTATTAAATCATAATTGAGTTTAAAGTGAGTTATGTAATATTAAGAAAAAATGTATCACAATTTTTTTAAACACTCTAAAGTAATACTTAAATATATATATATATATATATATATATATATATATATATATATATATATATATATATATATATATATATAGGGAGCACCATGATTTTTTGGTGACCACCCTTAAAATAAAAACAATACGAACAAATATATATATATATATATATATATATATAGGGTTAATGAGAACTATATTGGACGACATGTGTCATTGACTATTCAAATAATGATTAGTATGCATCGATGGCAGTTTTGTAAATATTTAGAAAAATAGGATAAGTTTGGTAATATCACGTGCCAAACAAAATTTGCCGTACTTTTTGATGCACCATTTTTCTAGTTCTTATTTAAATTAAGAATTATTTATTATTTAATCTAATTTAGTGATGCATGTACATTTATTTTTTCAAATTAATTCTTTATTAGCCCATCTCTCAAACTTGAACAGATGATACACGGTTTGGTGCGTATAACCAACTTATTACTTTTAACCAGTAAAATATTTTTCATGATGCATATAAATACATAAGTGATACAAAACTTAAATGTGGTGACAAAGAAATTTAATTTAATATATTAATACACATATAAAAATTGAAACCCAAGATTGACATATGAATGGTTGGTTTTCGTTTATTAGCTTTATTACTTTAGTATGCATCACTTGCTTTTACATGAGTAGAAAAACTCATACACGTCCATTGCTACATATTAAAAATTCATTAAAGAGACCAAGTATAATACAAACCTTAAAATCAACTACTACATACTAGTAGTAATACAGCTTATACACAAAACCTTAAAACATTATTGAAACACCACACCTGATGCACATCAATCTTTTAACAACAAAACTAAAGATACACATCCACACTAAATTGTCCATATTGGCCATCAAAAAAAGGCTATGAATAATACAAGTAAATGCTTAATTATAATTGGACAATTGAGCAATATTCAAGGGGTGTTGATGACAATCCTATTTTCTAATATCTTGGTACACACCAGTTACCTTACAAACACTAAACAAATGCACTAAAAAAAGTAAAACTTGATTCCTTTATTAAATATGAGTTTCAACCAATAAAATCCTAATGATCCATGATTCAAAATGGGATTAAAACACATACAAATATTCTAACATATACACAAACACTTGCAACTTTCAAACATAAATAACCATCGTGGGATTTGGCAGATCAAGGGTTCGTTCGTCTTTAAGAACCCGATAACTTGAAGTCGCCGGAAATAAATCTTGAATATTTACTCGCTATAAAAAGTTGCATGTGGCAGCGGTGGGTTTCGGAATAACCTTGCCGGCCGGATTTGTTACAACTTACACCCCTCGATCTAAAATCCGACAATGGTTACCGGTGGAGTATCTGAAATCCGGCAACACCATACCGACGGCTGTGTTTCGTGATTTTTGCGACGGGGTAAAAGAAGGGATCGAGTTGACAAATTTCCGATCTATAAAGAGAAAATAGATCTGTGTTTTTTTGTTTGTGATGATGAGAAGTATAGTACTTGTAGTAGGTTATGCAAAGTAGTATACAAATATGACGGCAGTTATGGAGATCAAGGGTTAGGTTATAGTATTTAAGAGAGAAAAAAAGAATAACCAATTACCCAAAATGCCCTTATAATTTAGTTAACAATTTTTTTCTTGAGAAAAATGATTAATTTTCACTTATAGTAATAAATGACACTTGTCAAAATTATATTGGTTCTTATTGTTTTTATTTTAAAGTCGGTCACCACATGAACGCAAAATATATATATATATATATATATATATATATATATATATATATATATCTAATATATATATATATATATATAATGTTTTCTTAATTAGTGAAATATTATTAAAGCTAGGCTTAACGTGACTTTATCTAACCCGACACATTGATCAATTGAGTGTTTGAACAAAAGAAAATTTGAATTGAAATCATAAGGAATCACCTTATATTTTTAGCCAGGTCCACAAGTAATACAGATACAAAGACACCTAAACATGTTTTATTGATGTTGGTGTATGGTGTGAACCGGGATGTATTTGATATAAGTGAAACGCAATTATCTTATACTCATACAAGATGCATGATCTTATATTGCATAGTTCGTGGATCACTTACACTATAAAACGATATTATAACTATTATTCCAATCGACTTGAAATAATTGGACATGAAGATTTCTTCAAGGCTATCTTTTGTTTTCTTAGTTGTGTGCTACTTGCTTGCATGGTTAAAGGTACGTATTTCGTGAACACATTTTAGGTGTTTGTATATACATAACATAATCGTGAATTATTATCGACTCCTCTTAAATCCACGATGAACAATGTTTATTTGTCTTTAACAATATAACATTATGATAACTTTTGAATAGTACATGGTTATTTTCTTTTTCAGATCGGTTAACAAATTTTATGTTATTGGTTATCATTTTCAGCTTTTTGTATCCATAAATTTATTTAATCTTTATCTTTATCTTTCTATAAAGCATTTAGGTTGTTCTATTAATGGAAGTCTAAAAATTAAAATTAAATTTACACACTTTCTATTTGTATACTTTAGTTTTGAAATTTTGTAACATATAATAATTTAATGCAATAACTTTAATTTACTCATGACAATTAATATCATATTGTTATTAATTATGACTTACAGTTGTGTAATTAAAGTTTTGCTAAAATTATCACTTCTAAACTTATAATTTTTTTGTTATTCACTCCATAACCAACCACGGAGCCCTTTAAAATATCCACCAAATTAATCCAAAAAAATGTTTTTTTTTATTAAAAATATGTTTGCACGAATTTATTGATAGTAAATGATGCAAACGTGCAAATTGGTAAATGCTAAGTCTATGATATAAATAATGATAATAATAATATATTCTTTTAGTCATCTCCACATGATTTTTGAACATTTGAGTTTTCCTTTCCATTATAAATACTCTTTTACTCATACTTCATAGCTATGGGGACAAATATAATACAAAAGATTGTTGATAATAGTAACAAAATACATTAAAGAAACTTTACATTTTTGACCCAAATAATGTCAGTTTTATAAAACAATGGATAAAAAAAAATTAGTAACAACACACAATGTAACTTTTCAACATATAACTCTTAATTGATATAACTCAAAAATTACAAAGTAGTGTGGGTAAAACACTTAATTGAATGACAATGTATAACTCAGCTCTCTGGACAAGCAAACTTAAATTTATAAGTTTGCAAGTGAACTAATGGGTCTCTGATAGAATCTGAGACTCGCTGTAAGTTCAACGTGCGAGTAAAATGCACTTCTATAAATTCAACAATAAAAATGTGAAGCGACAAGTATAACTCTCAATCAACATTCCTTTGTATAATCATTTATTAATATGATGAAAATACTTGTATAATAATTTATTAAGATGATGAAAATACTTCTTTTAATTTGATATTGTAAAGACATCTCAAAAAATATTATATCATATCTTGTGATTAGGAAGTGTAACTTTTATAAAATATAATTAATTTTATCAAACCGTTTATTAACTAATCGCGAACATAAGTTGTTACCAATCACTTTAATATTCTATCTTCATAAAATTACTCACTAGTGACTATATATTGCCTCAATTCCACACTGGTATATTATATGAAATATTTCCCCATTGCTTAAGGTTATCTTAACCTAAACTTTTTTTCATATGTATAATTAAGAACATTGGTCGCTAAAGATTTTAATAATAGGGCACATGTCGTTGCAACGCGTGGATACCCTGCTAGTGCAATTCAAAGTATCATATATAGATTTCATCTTTGAGCTTAAACGAATGTTATGCGATTGTATATAGGTCTTTCACAAATTTAATCATAAGTGTTTAAAAAATAAAATTGTGATACACCATATATATTATACTAGATATTATTTGATATTTAAATAGCTAATGTGTACATAGGTTGTTCTTTATGTATCAAGAAACATTGTTCCGATGAATTATCGTCACTAGATAACATAAAATGCTACTCTATATTTCATACGAAGGTTCGCTACAAAAAGTCATTTCATCACACAAATTTTAAAAACGTAAAATATTTTGAGTTTATTAACACTTATAAATATGTAAAATTAGTTACGTGTGAAAATTTTTGAAAAACAAAAGAGTTTTCCCACTTATATTTGTTTCAAAAAAAAGTTCTCACTTTTAAGTGTAGAGCTAGAAATCTCTAGTTTGTTCACACTTACAAGTGTGCAGACCATTTGTAACACCCAAATTCTTCATACAAGTTGAAGTGCAAAGAAATTGAGGGTTACAAATTAATATACACACTCGTAAGTATGGACACATTCTATATTTCTACATACTTAAAAGTGTGGATTTTTTGTAAACAAATATAACTGTGAAAACTCTTTTGTTTTTCAAATTTGTTCACACTTATTTATGTAATAAATTTTTACATGTTTCTAAATGTTAACAAATCCAAAATATTTTACACACTTTTATAAAATGTGTAAAAAAATGTGGTAAAATGATAATATTGTAGTGGTTATGAATCTTTTTGTCTTTTAGAAATTAATGACTTTTAATTTGTCCTCCACTCATATACATTTTTTACATATGTATAGTAATGCAAATATTTTACTTATTATTTGTTATTTGTTGGATAGGTAGTACAAGGGGCAGGGAGACCAACTTGTAACGTAAATAAGGAAGGGAACTGGTGTTGTGACACAAACCAAAAATGTTGGCCTGGAAAGGATTCCCAAATTAAGTGTGAGTTCTGGTGTCAGAATATTTAAAAGATACATAAATTTAAAAAGTAAATGTAAAATAAAAAGTTATTTGTATATCTCTTACTGATACATTATTATCGGTGTAACTGTGTAATTTATCCTTTCAGTAAAGAAATTTATAAAATGCAACTAGCATATGCATAGATCTTTAATATAATATAAATTTCATAACATGTAGTTTATTATCGATTTATCTTTTATGGATTTCATGACTTATACAAAATAATTTATTGAGGGAGCTTTGTACATTAGCAAACTAACTAGATGATCTGGTAGGCTTCGAATTATGTCTTTTTGATACACCAAGGCCTATTTTTTCATCTTTCATGTATGACACTTACATCACATGTATCCAATTTTAAAGCTAGAAAAAAAATGCAATCCAAAATGTAATGACAAGAATGGAATCTAGTTTCAATCACATGTTTGCCAAGCTTTATTCGTATGGTGCGTGACCTAATCATCTAATAATGCTTGTTAGGAGTTTATAGTTATGTGTTGTCATGTGCACAAAAATATAACAAATTAGAAGGAAAAGCATCAATGAGTTAAGATCAAATAAGAAGAAAATTTTTAATGAGAAAGGTGAAATAAACCACAATCATAAATCTTAGATGCACCCAAAAAAATAGATATTTTTCCCCTTAAAATTCTCACTCCTATTTGAAATGCGTGACTTGACTAGAATTTCTTCTCATTCTTATAATCTTAGTTTTTCTTCTCATCGGATTCATTCCCACCTGTCAATATGATATTGTATTGTATATATACACAATTACCATAGTACACTATATCCTTTCATATTAAATGCTAACAATGAGAGTAATTTATAAATTAGATAGAGTAAAGTCCAAAATACATTTATGTGGTCACCCCATTCCACACCATACATCACATTTCCAAAATTTTAGACATATACATCCCTTCGTTAATCAAAGTTAAATAGTATACATCCCTCCTTTAATTTGAGGACTAACGGTGAACATTATTTCTCCGTTATCTTCTAACGCGAGAGAAAATATTTGCACCGTCTGTCCCTCCGTTAATGTTTTTTGCACAGTTATTATCCTTTCACATTTGTTTTAACCTTTTTCTGTTGGGTTTAATATCCATTTTTATACGTTTTTGTCCGTTTTTATACTTTTTCGTCCGTTTTTATACTTTCTCATACGCTTTTTTCCGATTTTATATGTTTTCGTTTGTCTTTATACGTTTTCATTCGTTTTAATAAGTGTTCGTCCGTTTTATACGTTTTCATCCGTTTATATATGTTTTCGTCCATTTTTTATATGTTTTCATCCGTATTTATACGCTTTCGTCCATTTTTATATGTTTTCATATTTTTTGTCCCTTTTTATATGTTTTCATATGTTTTGTCCATTTTTATACGTTTTTGTCCGATTTTATACGTCTTCGCCCGTTTTATACATTTTAGTTTATTTTTATACATTTTCATACGTTTTTGTCCATTTGTATACGTTTTTATATTGTTTCCCCTATTTTATACGTTTTTGATTGATTTTATACGTTACTACCCACTTATATACGTTTTCATATGTTTTCATACGTTTTTATCCATTTTTATACTTTGTTTTTATACGTTTTTGGGATTACGTGTAACGAGTATAAAGTGTCGGTCATAGATTTAATGTAATAGGTTATTAATTATTAGGCTTGTATGTTAGTTTCAAGGCCCGTTGATGAAGCAAGCCCATGAGCGGCCCATTTATCTTACATTAGGGCAACACTCCTTAAGTCTCCTGTAACTATAAATACCCCTTCTCTTGATGAGAAGGGTGTTGGTTCTTTGCATAATTCATTAACAAAGTTCCATACACTTTCTCTCTCTAACTCTTTCTCTCTCTAAACCTACAATCCTTATTCATGTAGTAATGATAGAAACGTGACCTACAAGTGGTACCAATCACCAAGGATAGTTTAGGTTGTGTTTTGGTAAAGTTTCAAATCATTTTTAAAGTTTTTTCAACGTTCTCCGAGTAAGCAGTTTTCAAAATCAAAAATACGTTTTAAAACCTTTAAAGTTTGTTACTTTCTATTAGTTTAGGTATTAATAGGTTAGACTTGGATTAAAAACGCATTTTGTAGTGATTTTTAAAATTAAGTTACGTTATTCTCCGAGTAAGCATTTGAATTTCTCCGAGTAAGGATTAATTTCTCCTAGTTAGCTTTGAAGATCTCCTACTTAGCCTGCATTCCTCCGAGTAAGGATTACTCTCCGAGTTAGTGGTAATTTAAGTTATGAGTGCACTTTACGAGTAAGGAAATCGGATCTTCTCTTATATAATCCTTCCAAGTAAGGGATATATACTTCCTATGTTTTGATTCTCCGAGTAAGGATTACTCTCGAGTTAGTGATAATTTAAGTTCGAGCGCACTTTCCGAGTAAGGAAATTAGAACTCTCTTATATAATCCTTCCAACTAAGGGACATATACTTCCTAAGTTTTGATTCTCCGAGTAAGGATTTTCTGTTTCTCTGAGTAAGATTCCTTTCTCCGAGCAAGGTTTTTCCGAGTAAGGCTCCGAGTAAGGAATTACCAATTCTCTAACTTAGGAATTTTACCAAACAACTAATCTACCTATCCCTAAACAACACCAACCTTAATTATCTTTAAAGATCCAAATCATTCATAAACAACAATCATTGCTACATAATAATGTCTCAACCACCTTATTTTAACTACTTTCCTCAACAATATCCTCAACAACAACAATATCCTCAGCAACAACAATACCAACAACAACAACAATACCCTCAACAAATGCAGTATCCTCCACAACAATTTCCTATGCAACAATTTCCTACACAACAAATTCAAAAACAACCACATTGGTTTGCTCAAATGTGCGAAGCTATCAGCAGTCAATAATCAATACACAAAGTTGGATCAACTGAAAGACCACCAATGCTCACACCAAGAAATTATGTTCAATGGGCTAGTCGATTCTTAAGGTTCATAGAACACAGAAAATCTCATGTCAAATATCTAAAGAAAGTGATACTTGAAGAACCTTTCGAAATGCCTACGACAACTGTTCCAGGAGATCCAATTGTTGTTCCACCAAGACCTGATACTGTTACGATCCTTCCAGAAAATCAACTAACTGCAGAACAAGTACTTCACCATGAAGCAGATAAAATTGTAATGAAACTCATTCTTTTAGGTATACCTAATCCAATTTACTGAAGTATTGATTCTCAGACAACATCAAGGGCTATATGGGAACATGTACACCTCCTGATGGAAGGTACTGAGCTAAACCAAATTGACATGGAATCTAAATTGTATCACGCATTTGATATGTTCACTATTGAACCAGAGGAGTCTTTAGAATCATACTATCACCGTTTCACAAACATAGTTAGTGATTTGGAAATAAACAATGTTCATCTACCAACGATTGCTATTAACACAAAGTTTCCAAACTCCTTGGGTCCAGATTGGCAAAATATGTAACTTTTTCGTCAAGCCAAGAACATTCATGATGTGAAATATGGGTTTTGTTTGATTATCCAAGCACCATCAAGATGAAGTTGAAAAGATCGAGCTATCCATGAAATGCTTCAACCTCCAACTCCTCGTAATTCATTAGCACTCATGGCTCAATCTTATCCTTTTCCATATCCACAGTCTAATCATGTGTTTGTTCAATAGCAACACAATTTTACCAACCCTCAGCAACCACCTAGCAACAAAATCGTTCCACATGAATCACAGCAACAATCAACCACCAGTCAAATTGTTCCATATGATAACACAGACACAATGTACTATGCACAAGCAAATGATGAAGATGATGAGGCATTCGAAGCTTTGAATCAAGGATTTGCATTCATTGCCAGGGGTTTCAACAAATTTGCTAATCAGTCAAACAATCGTCTCCGAAACTCATCAAATACACGAAATCAAGCTGTAGTACAAGGTGGATAGGTTGAAGTGCAAAGTTGAAAATAGGGAGGAGAGGGATTTACTCAAGGGTATGCTAGAAATTCAGGGTATGGACATGTGATTACAGGAACTATGTAACACCCCCAAAAATCGGGTTCAACGGAAACATACGTGTCATGGGTGCTACTAATTGGTATCACAACACAAGTATATAATATCGGGTTTTTCTTAAGAAAACTCATTCATTCAATATAAATCAAAGTTTACAATCAAATTCAATGCGGAAATACACGCCCATAATAAATAAGCGGTCCCCAAATACAAATACCAGAGTCGTCTATGACCATGCCATGCCATTGCCCAAGCGCCTCCAGAAGTCAACTATCGCCTCAATACCTGAAAATACATGCTAAAAGTGTCAACACGAGGTTGGTAAGTTCATAGGTTTACGTAAAATACTTCGAGTTCCAAAAGAGCTTTGCGACCAAAGTGTCATCCACAGTGTCTCAAAAACAGAGTTTACCTTTCGTAAAATAGTAATGTGGACTACAAGTTTTTCGAACACAAATAATCATTCACAAACAAGCCAAAATTTAACCAAGGCATACCCTGCCTAATTCACAATATCAAAAAATTTATCCGCAAAATAATCATAAGTCAACAGCTTGGACCAGATCAAAATCATACAAGTTATCTATTACGCAGGCTAAGTCATGCAACCGACACTCGACATACAAATATATATACAAGCCCCTAACGGTGTTTATCCCTAGCCACCGTATCCTACATGCTATACGTCCGACCAGTTGGCGCTACCAACTCTGGACGGGACGTCACCCGCGATAGATCTATCTAGAACACTAGCGTTTCCCGCAGGAACTAACGGTTCATGAAAGGGCAATTTGGGATACTACCTTAGCCTAACCGCATAATAACTTCCATAATTCCCCAAAAACATTTCCAAGTCCAATCAAAATAGTTTTCAAGCACTTGTGTCCACATAAAACATATTAAAACCAAATTACGCATTCCAATAAACCAAGTAAACATTCGCGTATTCAAATCAATAAAGCATTTCATTTAATAAAAAATGAGCATGTATTCTCCCCCAAAATAGTTCAAAAACAGGTACAAGTAGGGGGCATGAACTCACCTCAAATGAAGTAACGGAAGAATCACAACTGGCATCAGTGAGCAAAGCACAACAGTCTCACAAATAAGGCACAACGAAAATCAAACAGCATAGGCACAACGGTATCCAAAAAGTATAATCAAAACGGTATGATATCGGCACAACCTAATAGTATTTCGCTATCTCATAATACGTCGAGCAAAGCAAAATATTTTCCCAAAAAAACGTGTCTTAGTTTTCATGGAATAATCATATCAAAGATTTCAGAAAATCAAGTATCAATATCTCAAAAAATTTAGTTTCAACAATTCGTGTGGTGGTAAGAAAACAAAGACTCGACATACAACTCACGCCAAGAGTATAATATAGTTCCCACGTGTGACTTACACCAAATGGAACTCACGCCAAAGCGATGATTTTGCTAAGATCATGCATGACGAGTTTGATATGAGCATGATGGGTGAATTAAATTTCTTCCTTGGTCTGCAAATAAAACAAATGGAAGATGGTATCTCCTTTAATTAATCTAAGTATATTAAAGAAATGCTTAAGAAATTTAGTTTACAAGAGTCTAAACCGATGAAAACGCCCATGTATACGGAAACGAAACTCATGAGAGACGAAGAAGGTGAGTCTGTGGATAGTACTAAGTATAGGGGCGTGATAGGTAGTTTATTATACCTAACAGCAAGTAGGCCTGATATCGTGTTTAGTGTTTGCCTTTGTGCTCGCTTCCAAGAGGATCCCAAAACCTCTCACCTTGAAGCGGTTAAGCGTATCTTCCGATACATTAAAGGCACTATGCACTTGGGATTGTATTATCCCAAGGGGACCGGTGTAGAAACTATTGTCTATGCCGACTATGATAATGCGGGAGATTATGTGGATCAAAAAAGCACTAGCGGCATTTGTACCTTCATGGGTTGTTGTCTAACTTCTTGGTTCTCCAAGAAACAAACAGCTCTTGCTATCTCCACGACCGAATTTGAATACGTAAGCGTCGGAAAGGCATGTCAACAAGCACTATGGATGAAACAAGCTCTAAATGACTACGGCATCCATCTCGACAACACCCCTATTATGTGCGACAACAAAGGTGAAATTGACTTAAGCAAAAACCCCGTTCAACACTCTCGTACTAAACACATCGAAATACGGCATCACTTCCTTCGCGATAACGTTCAAAAAGGAAACATTTCTATTGAGAAAGTTCCTTCCCAAGACAATATCGCCGACTTCTTAACCAAACCTCTCAAACGAGAATCCTTCAACTATCTCCGTCTAGGTCTAGATATGATGGAACACATTCCATAAATCTCATCTCATGACTATCTAAATATTTCATTGGAAATATTAATGTCAATCCTCAAATTCATCTTATGACTACTTAAGTATTTCATTGGAAATATTAAGGTCGTCTCAATTCGTCTAGTTTCGCTAGTCAAAACCTATTAGAGTTATCCCGTAAGAGAATTTTTTAGGTATAAATTATCTCATCACGTCAAAAAGTCTCACTAAATTAGCGAGACTTATTCGTCAAAAATCAAAGCAAGACGAAAATTTGTCCCAGCAGGTCACGACACCACTAAAGTGGGCACGACACCGCTAAAGTGGGCACGTCACCACTAAATTTAGTGGTACCGTGGTACCATCACCTGACATAGTCTATTTTCTTCTTCCTTTTTCCACTGTTAACTCATCCAAACCAAACACCACTTCTGCAAACGCTGTCAAACCGAACACCATAACCAAAAATTCAATTCCACTCATTTTTAATCAAATCGAGGCATTGGATTTCAAGATTATCAACCACTACACTTTCCTAAAATCAATTGTAAGTCAATTAACTCTAATTTTCTTTAATTGTGAGCCTAGGGTTTGTTCATGCATACAAAATCGAATTGGGGCTTTTCAATTTTGATTGAATCCTTATGCAATTAGGACTAGGATTAGACAATGTATAACTATCATGATTCCCTAAACATAGAATTTGAATAAACCCACTTATACCACATATTTTAGGTCTGAATTTTGCTATCAAAATTCGTAAAAGATTAAATATTTTTAGTGGAATCATGTCTAGGATACTTGAAAATGAATTAGAAATCATTAACCCTCAAGCTTTTCTACTTTGAAAAATTATGGCAGCAAAATGTCGAACTAGCCAAACTCACACCAATTCCATTGTTTTTGAAAAATTTCACACAACTAGGATCATGGAACATTTTTCGTGCATTGCTGATACAAACTAAAAACGTTTTCTCATGCATACATGATCTCACGAATATTGGTCGAATTACATAACTAATATGTATTTTTTGACATATTCGAATGAGCAATAGCAAATTTAGGAATGTTTGGGTAATCTCATTATTTTCATTTTAGAGTCAAGATTACCGCACTCCACACCGTATGCATATAGGCACACACTACAGACGTGTTCGTCAATAATACAATGGTTAACATATATGTATACTTATATATTTTTGTAGGTAACAATGCCTCGTAATGATTATCAAGACACCAAATCCAACATCCCTCTACTAATCGATGATCCAAACATTCCTATCGACATCAAAGCTCATCTCCAAAAAAGTCCAACATCGTTACATACACCAAGGACGTGTAGTCGATGCTAACTTTGCTTCGTTGAATGGCATCAACGTATGCTTTCCAACAATTGCCTTTGATTGTTTATGTTAGCCTCGCTTTTTTATAAAGATAACGTCACTTACATGAATTGGACTAGATGCGTAGTATACTTTGCCCATAGGGACTAGTATCGTTTAAGTGGCAAAGTAATTGTTTGTTGAGCCTATAAATACCCCTCATGACTCTCCATGAGGGGTGAGGTTAAGCATTTGGTTAGTGTAGTGTGTGTTTCATAAATAAAAGTTATCATTTGTTTCTCCTCCCTCTCTCTACTTTCTCTCTCTAAAGGATGAAGATATTCATCTTCTTTCACCAACCTATACCTCCTAAAACCACATAAATCTTTAGTATTTATGGTCCTACAATTGGTTTCAGAGCCAGGTTGTTATCTTTATCGATTTATTGTGGTTTTGAATCTTGTGTTAGACTGTTTTTGCACCATTTTTTATAGTCGGAAATTTTTTTTTCCTTTTATTGTGATAAACAATTGTTTCTTAATACGGTTTGAGCAGAAAAAAGAAGATATAGGTAGAGTAAGGTTATGATTGAGTTTATTTGTTTCGATTTTGCCTTGGTTTGGAGATGAGATCTAAGTCGATCGTGGACTGAATTGCATAGGTTTGGACTGGGCTGAATTATTCGGTTCATTGAATTGGTTATCAAACATGATGTTATCCGAAACTTATCATTCACAAATATTTGGATGCATAAGTTTTAATCTACTCGGATAAGAGTGGTATTTTTGGTATGATATTTTTCACGGAGGATACAAATTCACGGCTTGAACGATAATTTGAAAAAAAATGACTTTGGGGTTTTTGTACGGTATTGCTTACGAGAAATTGAAGTGATATTTCATGGGTGTGACGATATCTTGGATGGAGATTGTTAGCCTCGCTTTTTTATAAAGATAACGTCACTTACGTGAATTGGACTAGATGCATAGTGTACTTTGCCCATATGTACTAGTATCGTTTAAGTGGCAAAGTAATTGTTTGTTGAGCCTATAAATACCCCTCATGACTCTCCATGAGGGGTGAGGTTAAGCATTTGGTTAGTGTAGTGTGTGTTTCATAAATAAAAGTTATCATTTGTTTCTCCTCCCTCTCTCTACTTTCTCTCTCTAAAGGATGAAGATATTCATCTTCTTCCACCAACCTAGACCTCCTAAAACCACATAAATCTTTAGTATTTACGGTCCTACAGTTTATACAAAATAAACGATCAAATATGTCCTCGTTTCGTTCTTGAATTCTATAGTCGTGTTCGTACTTTAAATGATTTTGAAGGTAATGTCTATCTTGATTTCTGGATCCAAAATGAGAATATCATATTTTCCGTTTCGGAGTTTGGAGAAATTCTTGGCGTACCCGCTCATGGGCAATGTGCTTACACATAAGACGATTCTTTAGAGTCTCTTTTTTATTATCTAGAAAACCAAGGTCCATATCTAACTGAAATTCCCGATCCAAAAACCATCAAACAACATATTCAAACCCCTCGTCTCACCAACACGTACAAAAAACGTGATGGGTCAATAGTCTACCTCGACCCAAACAAAATTTATCTTAAAGAAATCCTTCCCGATCTCAAAAATTGGGAACTCCTTCTACGTGAGAATGTCTTGTCTCTCGCGGGTAACCGGGATCATGTTCCAGCAAGTCTAGCCCACATGCTCTATTGTCTTTGTACCGAGACTCCATACAATCTTGCGTACTACATGGCAAAACGAATTGTCAACATTCATGGTTGGTCCGATAAGCTTATTCCATATGGTATGTTGCTTACTCGTCTCTTTCGTTAATGGCTAATTATCCACACCTCCAAAATGTTGATTAATATCTTGTCCAAACCATAGTAAAACCTCTTGGTGGACCACAACATCGCACAAAGCAATGTAAAGACAAAGGGTCAAAACGTGGTCGTAAATCCACCTCCGATGCTACTTCCTCTTCCTTCCATCATGGATCGTCATCACAACCCATAGATGATGTTGATGATGATGTTGAAATGAATGATGAAGGAACATCTCGTGCTCGTACTCCCTCACCTGACACTTACCTTCGTAATCTCGATACATCATCCTTCACCCAAACAACCGACCTTCCATTCAACCACACCAACTTAACCTCCGTAATGCGAAGGCAAACGATGATGTACAATCGACAAGTGTCAATGCACGTGCAAATGATTGGTGGGTTCAAGTCAATCGGAAAGGCTATCAAAGAGTTTGGCAAGGCGATAAAGAACGGGTTTAACAAGTTAGGTCGAGAGTTATGAACAACCTTAAACTATTTATTAAGTGGTATTATTAGTTTATTAAACTAACACATTATGAGGTATTGGCTACGGTCTCATGACTATTGCAACTTGGTTACACTAACCTTAGCACGGGTTGAGTCGGGTGTGTCATTCAATTTTACCACCCGACGATGTTTTTTTTTAATCAAGCTTAATTCTTGGTTATAGTTTAGCTTCCTTACATTATTTGGTTTTTATTCGTGTATATTTATATCTAGATAATTATGCTACTTGTCTTACTTGCATGATTAATAGTAGCCTAAGATTTAGCTAATCACATGTTTTGCTTAGTACTAAATGTAGCTAAAGTGCTAAAATTCATGTGATTATTCTTTAGTGACTTGAGACAATAGGATATGCTACAAATAGTACCCCTAGAATTACCCATTTAGGCAGCCTAAATCCTGTAGAAATGATAAAAACGTCTTTAGCAGGTCACATCACCACTAAATGTGCCACGAAACCACTAAATTTAGTGGTACCGTGGGTGATTTAGTGGTACCGTACCCTGGGAATACGATTTTTACTATTTGCTTTCACTTTTTGACCTCTTTTCCCTTAGATTCTGCAAACTATAGCTGATTCCAACACTCATGCATTTCCTAAACTCATCATACTCTATCATCCTTAGCAACCTACAAACCTTGCATGCTTGGCTATTTAAGCATTTCTCATGCATTCATCCTCATCACCTCTTCAATCATCCATCACACACTAACCATGTCTTCCACCATTGCACCCACCTCTCACAAAGCCAAAGCCAAGAAACCAAGACTTAACATCAAACCACCAAAGGAGATCATTTTCATTGATCTTACATTGGATGATGATGAGGAGATACATACACCACCACCATCCACCAACTCAACTTACTCTACTTTCACACCACATGCTCCTTCAAAATCCATCTCCACTAGAGCACATTCATCCTCCTCATCCATAATTAGGACAACACCACCCTTACTATCACCTAGTCCACCTCAACCTTTGGCATTAACATTCACTCCCTCACCAACAACTCCACTTGACTTTGCCTATTTCGCATCATCCTCTTCCACCTCTCCATCACCACAACCACTTATGGGTTATCCTATTCTCAACCCACTTGAACCACATAGCCAAAGTTGTCCATGTTGTCACCATAATTGAAACCTCATCTTCAACCTTAGGGATGAATTGAACTTCATGTTCTCATATCTTGAACACCTCTTGACACCACCACAAGGGCCTATCATACCACCTCCTCCACCAACCAATAGCCCAACCAACTAAACATGCTTATGCTTAGTCTTCAAGAATAAAAGTCTAGGATCCCTTTTGAATTTGAAGCAAATCATAGGGCCTCTCAAGTCACTAGAGATTATTATATGCTTCATGTAGTTTTTATTTTATTGTCTTTGTGTTATATTCACACCTAATGTGTGATCAATAGTTTTATCTATGAATGCATGTTTCTTTATTTTATGGTTGGATTGACTTTTTCCATATTAAGGCTACTTAGCCTCTTTGTTTTACGGTTGGATATTTGTCTTAGTTGCTACATGCTAGATATTGTATTTGTGTCATCTAACTTTGTTTTGTAGCAAGAACCATTGCTCAATTCCTTGATGCCCTCCAAGCAAGGGGGAGTATACATTAAGGGGAGCCTTAGTGTCATTTCGACAACCTTTTTGCTTCGACAAAAAGGGGGGGAAATGGGATATAAACTCAAATTAAAAACTTGTTAAAATTAATTTTCATCTAAAACGAGTTTATGTTTAGTCATCATCAAAAAGGGGGAGATTTTTTATGCAAATAATGTCTAAAAATGTTATTTATATCTTTCGATATCTCTACATTTTGATGATAACAAAATGTAAAAACACGTGACACCAAAATTAACATAAACAAGTTTTTAGTCGAAATATCCCGTTTATACATATATCACTCTAGGTATGAACAAAAAAAATTACAACTTGACAAATGATCAAAGAAGTGAATTTGTAAACTTCACATTTTTAATGTGACAAAACATTTTTTCAAAAATACATTTTACAAATTATTTTTGAATTATAAAGAAATGTTTTAATTGGAAAAATAAGTTTTAAAATCTCAACAACTATTCCCCCAAGCAACTTCAAACTTTCCCAAATAAACTCTCACCACTAAAAACAAAAATAGGGCGTTTTTTTTATAGGACGATACTACAGTACCACTAAATTTAGTGGTACCGTCGGTATTTAACTGCACTGGCCCCTCAGAACGGTTGAATTTTTCTCCCTATAAATACCAGCCCACTTCACGCTTTTTGGCATCCTTTTCACACAAAACTTTCTCGAGTTTAATTCCTTAACACACTCACACCCTTTGATCATTTAGATAGTTTTCTTTTGTTTAAGAGTGATCCTTTCTTCCAACCAAGTGATCACCTTCATTCCTCTCCTAGTGCAAGAGGAGAACATTGTATCAAGAAGATACTAAGTGTTGTAGCTATAGTAGTGTGCACTTGTAACACTTGTTACATACTTCTTGTATCTTGATATACATCAAGTAGTCTTGAGTCGTGTTTAGATAACTTGTGTAGATCATTGTGATCTTGTTGAGATATTGGAGATCTCTTGTAGTTTGCGTGTTGGAGTGTTGATCAAATGGATCAGGTGTAGATCGTGGTGATCTAGTAGGTTTTTTGATTAACAAGGATCGGGTAGATCGTGCGTGAGATTGGTACTAGCTAGATTAGTACTCGACATTTAGCTTAGTGTCAGAAATTTTGATAAGCGACGTTGTACGATTTTCTCCGCCTCAAGGGAGTTTGTTGACATTGCTTAGAATTCTTGAGTTGGGTACTCGAGGAGTGGAGTAGGGCGAAGAAGAGCTTTGTGACCGAACCACTATAAATATCTTTGTCTCGGTTTGATCTTTCCATCTCTTACTCTTTACATTCATTACTTACTTTCAATAGTTGTAGTGTGTTTATTGTAGTCTTATTAAGTAGGATTCATATTGTTGTGATTTGATTTCATAAAGGATTGAATCGAAGTTTTTCATAAGTAAAATTTGATAACCAAATTAAAAAGCGATGAAACTATTCAACCCCCCCCCCTTCTAGTTTCCCACAGTTCTAAAAGACCCAAAACAAATGTCCAAACTCGAGGACGAACGATAAGATTACGCAGGGAAAGAGGCGTAATGCTACAACATGTACGATCCGTAAGCATAAGTATGTCGAAGATACTTATTGTAAATATAAAAAATATGTAGATATACTCATCCAATAATAATAAGCACATCGCATAAAAAATAACATCGAACAACTTCACAAGTGAGATATCCGCTTGGCAGGTATGCACGTGTCGGTCATAGGGTTAAATTTTTTGTAAAACTGGTTATAGTCTAGGTTTTAAAATTTTACCCAGTTCTCTATAACTTAGGCTCTGATACCAATCTGTAACACCCCCAAAAATCAGGTTCAGCGGAAACATACGTATCATGGTTGCTACTAATTGGTATCACATCACAAGTATAGAATAACGGGGTTTTCTTAAGAAAACTCATTTATTCAATATAAATCAAAGTTTACAATCAAATTCAATGCGGAAATACACGCCCATAATAAATAAGCGGTCCCTAAATACAAATATCAGAGTGGTCTATGACCATGCCATTGCCCAAGCGCCTCCAGAAGTAAACTATCTCCTCAATACTTGAAAATACATGCTAAAAGTGTCAACAGGAGGTTGGTGAGTTCATAGGTTTACGTAAAATACTTCGAGTTCCAAAAGAGCTTTGCGACCAAAGTGTCATCCATAGTGTCGCAAAAATAAAGTTTATCTTTCGTAAAATAGTAATGTGGACCACAAGTTTTTCGATAATCATTCACAAACAAGTCAACATTTAACCAAGGCATACCCTGCCTAATTCACAATATCAAAACATTTATCCGCAAAATAATCATAAGTCAACAGCTTGGACCAGATAAAAATCATACAAGTTATCTATTACGCAGGCTAAGTCATGCAACCAACACTCGAAATACAAATATATATACAATCCCCTAGTGGTGTTTATCCCTAGCCACCATATTCAACATGCTATATGTCCGACCTGTTGGCGCTACCAACTATGGATGGGGCGTTACCCCCGATAGATCTATCTATAACACTCGCATTTCCCGCAGGAAATAACGGTTCATGAATGGGCAATTTGGGATACTACCTTAGCCTAACCGCATAATAACTTCCATAATTCCCCAAAAACATTTCCAAGTCCAATCAAAATAGTTTTCAAGCACTTGTGTCCACATAAAACGTATTCAAACCAAATTACGCATTACAATAAACCATATAAACATTCGCGTATTCAAATCAATCAAGCATTTCATTTAGTCAAAAACGAGCATGTATTCTTCCCTAAAATAGTTCAAAAACAAGTAAAAGTAGGGGCCATGAACTCACCTCAAATGAAGTAATGCAAGAATCACAACTGGCATCAGTGAGCAAAGCACAACAGTCTCACAAATAAGGCACAACGAAAATCAAACAGCATAGGCACAACGGTATCCAAAAAGTATAAGCACAACGGTACAACATCGGCACAACCTAATAGTATTTCGCTATCTCAGAATACGTCGAGCAAAGAAAAATATTTTTCGAAAGAAAATGTGTCTTAGTTTTCGTGGAATACTCGTATCAAAGATTTCAGAAAATCCAGTATCAATATCTGAAAAAGTTTAATTTCAACATATTGTGTGGTGGTAAAAAAAAGACTCGACATACAAATCACGCGAAGAGTAAAATATAGTTCCCAAATGTGACTTACACCAAATGGAACTCACGCCAAAGCATAATGTATCTCCCAATACATTATAAGGAATAGTCAAGAAGTATTGACAAAGACTCACGTCGAGAAGACAATGACCAGAAAGATGTTAAGACAATAACGACACATAAATTCTTCAATAAATACGTCAATTGGTAAAATTCGGTATTTACCCCATAATCCCAAATGGTTTAGAAAACCATTTTAGCTTTATAAGAAAACATGATACGTTTACAAGTTTATAATCTTATAAGTTTGGAAAGGTTTTATAAATTTCAGCATGACGCGTCCGTTTATATCACGTTCCCAAGTCATCGTGACTTTAAATAAACTAAGTTTGAATTTATAAATTTTGTTTCGTTATCAAATTAATAGCCTTGATCCATGAGTTACTTGGACTTTTACGTCCATATTTGCGTCTATATTGCTGCTACTAAGCTGCAGGTACCCGGATCCCTCAATTTTGTCATGACGGATCCCTCGGGTGAAGGATCCAGCAGAACCGGGTGGACATAAATAATTATGAGCTAACTTTAAAGCTCATTTGCAAGAAACAACGAACCATATACTTGTTTTCTAACATTTGTTTTGTAAATTTTCAAAATACACATGGAGACTTTCACACCCTCAACAAGGGGGAGATTTTCATCGAAGCAAAACGTTGCAAAATATTGCAATACACTCATTTAGTCTTCCTAATTACTTGACGCCCTCATCAAAGGGGAGCATCCGTCAAGGGGAGCTTTTCGTCAAAGCAAAAACATTGCAAAATACTTGCAATACACTTGTTTAGTCTTCCTAATTACTTGATGTCCTCATCAAGGGGGAACATTCGTCAAGGGGAAAACGATATTCTTTTCTTACCTTACTACTTCTTCTCTCTACACTTCTTTCTCAAAATATTTTCTTAAATTTTTTTCTAAATCTTTCTTTTCTAATATGTGTTAGTTTCTTTTCGACGCTCTTTTTGTTTCGACAAAAAGGGGGAGAAGAGAGTAAAAACTCCAATTCAAAATTTTACGAATCTTATTTCTTACTTAAAATGATTTTACTATTGTTATCGACAAAACATTAGAAGATCGTAAAATATAAATAAACATTTTTATGATTTATTTGTATTAACACATCACACCTACTCGGAATCGAGAAAACGGCCTAACACCTCTAAGTTGTTGCGCAATAAGCCACCAACCACAACAGCGTCCGGCTTCCCTCTAGCTAACAAGTTAATATTAAGTTTTAGAAGACCATTTAGCTAAGGACAACATTGTAATCTAGAACAAATGATTTCACTGCATTAATTGGTCAAAGAAATAGTAAACAAATTCATATGGAAATCAAGAACTATATAAGAACATTTGTCATTTGTAAACATGCCTTTAACACAAAACCCGATTTTGACTTATTTAGCTATAATTGTATATCTACTTTCATGTTTGCTGAATTGCACTTATAGAAGTTTGAATCGTTGTTGAGTTAGAAATATGATTCTAAACGCCTAAGATTATTTTACAGGTTTATGAAAAATTACTACACTTATCATAATCAATAACTTATAAGAAGAAAGGACAAACTTATATGTCATTAACCACCATATCTACCCTAAAAGTTGAAGACTGAAGCTATGACATTAATTATACCTAGGAAATTTAATATGCACTTGCACCAATGGAATTGAAGACTGCCTCAAGTCCATATTTTATGACAATATACATTATGTTCACACATGAACTTATGGTGATAAAAAGTTCCTCCGCTTTTGTATAAATGTCCTTTGGAATTTCAAAACAATAAAGAAAATGAGAAAAGTACAAAAATAAGCCAAATTTTTTTGAAGTCCCTTTGTGGTCAAGTTTTAACCCAATGTCCAAAATGGTCATCATGACCATTGATTCATGACTCCACCCAAAATTCGCCACGTGTCCAAATGAAAGTACACTTTTGTACTTTTTTTTATTATTTGTACTTTTGTACTTTTTACCTTTTTTCCTTATAAAGTAAAAAGTGTTTCATATGGACACGTGGCGAATTTTGGGTGGAGCTGGACATGGTCAGTGGTTGGTTGTGATGGCTTAATTTTGGGTGGGCATGAGTCGAGTGGTTGCGCATGACCATTTTGGACATTGAGTTAAAAGCGACCACAAAGGGACTTCAAAAAATTTGACTTATTTTGTACTTTTCTCTAAAAGAAATGAAGGTTTGTGCAGGAAAGGTCCAATTCCACTCCCAACAATGATATATCTCTCCCGAATATTTATAGTAATAAAAAACCTAAAAATAAAAATAACCCCGTGCGTAGCGGCGAAAGTGTATAATAGCGTCAAAATTGTGTGTTTTATTTATTTGTGGAGGAGTTTGTCGGTAAATTGTAATTAACTATTTAAATATAATAATTGATAGATTACACTGTCTTTCTAAATAATGGAATTGTGGTAAAATCACTTTACTCATTTTATAATTTTTTTGAATAGATGTGTTTTCTCTTTATATCAAAAGTTAATGATAAATATATCTATGTTTCTTCTATGACACTGCGAATTTTCTTATCTCTCTTTTTGTATCTGGAGAGATCCATTCGCTGAAGCAAGCCCAGGATTCAGGTGCTGGAAAATAAATGTTCGGGCAATTCAGATCCTTAACGGTGCAACAACGTCGTTTTTGTAACGAGCACATCTAGCTTTGGATAACTGTTTTGAGCAAGTGTAAACCATAAAGTGCAAACTCGGATTCTGATCAAGTTGAGTAACAAATGAGGTTTATTGTGAAATAGTTCTATTTTTATCACAAAATTATGTTAAACTTTTGATATTAGCATATAGTTATAATTTTTTAAGGTAACTAATACAGTGTCATTTTTGGTCCTTGCTATGGTTACTCTTTTATTATTGCATTTTTCTTTTGATAAAAGACTATGTAAACTCGCAAGCTATACCACTACTAAAATGATCTTGGGTTTTCTTATATAAGAGACTAAGGGGGTGTTTCTTTTTTTTTTTTTTGTTAGCTAAGAGAATGTGTGGGGACCATGTGGGCCTATGTCTGATTTTGACTCTTGTTAGGGAGGGATTCATTTTTTATGTTTTGTGGATATAGAGGATTATAAGGAAAATAATGGGACCCACTTCAAAAAGAAATAATATTTAATTTTTTGTGCCCATAAAATAATGTAATTGTTGGTGGTTTCTTATTAAACTGAAGTTGAGATATAGTTTTTTACTTTTTTTCATGCATGCGAGTTAACTTGAGAAATTAAAACTACATTATTTAGTTTCTGATAAAAACTAATCTAAAACATTGATACAAATAACAATAACTAAGCTAAATTTAATTTATGTTTAAAAACCTCATATATGCACGGGTCTTATAACTATTATTTTCTGTTGCAAAATCAAAATCAAACAAATCTACATATTTGGTATTTCAAGGTTCACTCATCTTGTGGTTAGTCATTAATATTATACCAAGTCAATACACTTAAATACTTTTATACTTATTTTCTACCAAACAATTACAATTGGTTTTGAATCTTATGGTTTTTCATCTTCCTTTTAGATTTTTCCTACACTGTGTTCTCAACTTGAGTAAAAAGGAGGAAGGAAAGTGAAAGTGATAAAAGTTGTGTTCTCCAGTTTTTCTTAGGAAGTAAAGTGAGTGAAAGTGAAGATATTTTAGCTATAAAACTTTCACCCCATTTTTGGGATGAAAGTGACTTTACTTCTTCTCACTTACTTTACTTTATCTTTCTTTCACTTTCTTTATTTTTTTTCTTAAGAACACAGCGTTAGTTTTGTTGAATATGGACTATTTCATACTTTTAAATTCTATTATGTGATTCTAGAATTCAGGTTATGTGATTAGAAGTATCAATATAGACATAGAATTGACAGTGTTTTTAATTTTATATGTGACATCCCATAAAATTTTCAAATAACTTGGGTTTATATGTATATTTTATAGGCATAAACTACTTCGTTAAATTATGATGGCAGTTAGGGGTGTCAAAAATCCCGACCCGACTCGGACCCGAACCCGACTAAGCATATTCGGGTAGGGTTACTCGGGTTAGAAATTGAATTCAGGTTAGTCGGGTCAACCCGAGTAACCCGAATACTAAATAGAGTCGGGTATCGGTTGAGATTTTTTGGCTAAGTCGGGTTCAGGTCAACCCGTTTGACCCGAATAAGGATTTTTTTTTATATTTTTTTATATATTTATTTTAAAAATTTCTATATAAATTAGAACAAATAGGCAATTTTGTCACTATTTAACTTATATTCGGGTTGACCCGTACCCGAACTAACCCGACCCGAGTTGACCCGACCCGAAGTGACCCGAACCCGACTAACCCGAGTTCAAATAGGGTCGGGTTCGGGTAAATTATTTTTAGCCTTGACCCGACTTGACCCGACCCGAATTGACCCGAACCCGACCAACCCGACCCGACTGACACCCCTAGGCAGTAAACATTCGTTTTGATATATTGAACATGTTTGTTATTGTTTTTGGTACCAAAATTAATAATCAAATTGAGTTCCTTATTCTTATGATTTTAGGTTTACTCTTGTTAATGAAAATCATCATCGTTTTTTAACAAAAGATACCGGTGTCGTTGTTATTAGGTTATTTACCGCTATCATTATAAATAATTTCGACCCATCTCAACTTAAAATCCTGGCTGCACCCCTGAATTAGGGACCACAACCCACAATCGGCCTTCATATTGTCAAAAAATCCTTAAGGAATCCTACATCTATGCGTAGGTGTGCGATTGTTTACATGCTACTTTCTCATACTTTGTGTCCACAGGATTGGATATGTTAGTTGTTATACACTTGTTGATAGTTATCCGAACATTTTTTTGAGCATGGCAGACCGGTTGAGGACTCATGGCATTATGGCATCAAACAAATAAAGGGTATCGAGTTTGAATAATTTTAAGCCCACGAAGGGTAAAAAGTTAGACCTTTTTTATTGTTTTAGTTCGATAGCTTTGTCACCAATTGACTGAGCCAAAATTTGTTCCAAATTGTTTCGAAATTTTGTTCAAATTGTTTCGGTCAGATTTGTGACTTTTTTATTCCATGGACGAGAGGGAAAAAAAAGGGTTATGAAGTGAGCAAGTTGCATGCGTGATTGCATGCAGGTTTTACAAAGAAGAATATAGAGAATTGGACTTTGACCTTCTATTGGTTTGAGATATGATGAAATATTGATACGCTAATTAAACACGTATTTGAAACGCATTTTTACGATAAAAGAAAAACAAGCAGTTTAAAACTCGCTTTAACAAATTTCACAATCAAAACACTCCAATTAATCTGTATGTACTTATCAAATTAAAACAACTTCTAGAAACTCAGACTTATTATTATCCATAAAATAATGAGTATTTAATAGTAAAATTTGATAAATTAGCGAGTTTTAAAATGCTTTTTTTTATTTGATAAGTACAGATTGATGGAGTATATTTTAACAGTGAAATTTGATAAAGCGAGTTTTAAAGTGCTTGTTAGATGTGTTTGAAATACCTGTGTAATTAGCGTATCAGATAAAATAAAGGATTAAGATTATAAGTTAAAATCGACATGATATGTCATGTTTTCTCACAAACAAAAAAAATACCGGTCTCGCAATAGACCTTATACTTTTGTATGTGAAAGAACATGACTTATAATGTTCATTTTAACTTAAGAGAATCTAACCTTAAAATAAATTATTAACATGCACATAGGGTTCAAATAAGGTTTCGTCTTCTTCTTAATTAAGACATAGATTAGTCAAATTATAATGTTAATTCGTCAAGATTACCAGCGCTACAGTCCATTCAACGCATGCCTACGTAATGTGGTTCATTTTCTGTGTATTTTCCTATTAAACTATTCTAAATGTCTCCTTCGAGTTTCATAGTCATAACAAACCTTAAAAGACAAAGATATGATTCTCATGCAGTTATACTTGCTCATGTTAATTTGTTTCTTCTATATATAGTGTTTTTAGCTCTCCAAGTTTACCTAAGCCAACCAAACCGGTTCTTAAAGCATCGCAAAAATAAAAAAATGTCTCACAGCATACCTTTTGAAATGGAAATGGAAATCATGAAAAGACTTCCAATCAAATCTTTGATTCAATTCAAATCAGTTTCAAAACCATGGGAGTCTCTAATCGACAGTTCTAAATTTATTGCTGATTACCATGTTCTCCGTGATACTCGGCATCATCTACTTGTAGGCTACACTGATTATGAGCAAGAATATGTATCAGTTGTAGATGATGATAATACTTTCCCCAAACACAAGTTTCCCGTGACTGTTCCTACGTCCATTACACAACTTTCTAAACCAACAATAGTCGGTAGCTCTCGAGGCCTTTTGGGTGTGTATGGCTATGACGGAAAGCCAAGTTATTCTAAATCGAAAATGGCTGTTGTTTGGAATCCTACGATAAGAAAATCGGTTAATATTGTTGTGCCGAATGTGTTAGATAGTTTTCCGTATGAAACACTTGTTGGTTTTGGGGTTTGTCCAAAGACTAATGACCCTACACTTGTCAAGGTTACATCTATTTGTGTTCCGTGGAAAATTGACTCTATAAGTAGCATTCCTTGGCAAGTTGAGGTTTTTACATTAAGCTCAGGTGTTTGGAGAAGCCCATCCATAAATCTTCCCCACAAATCCATTGCCTTCACACGGAATCAGGTAGATATAGATGCGTTTATTTATTGGCGTGCCTTTGATAGGTCTTTTGTGCATCGTAAAATTCAGCGGTATGATCTTATTATGTCATTTGATATGATAACTGAAGAGTTTACGGAAGTATACCTCCCTGATAGTTTAGCAAAAGACTCTGACATTGGGTTATCTATATCTAAGCTAAAGGAGTCTCTTGTTGTGCTTAAGGTAGAGAAACATGTATATGGTGTATGGATAATGGAGGGCGGTGCCGAAAAATTGTTTACAAAGCTATTCACCATTGACATTCCATATGCATCAATACAAAATGTACATGGATTTACGAAGAGTGGCGAAGCTATTATTGAAATAAAAAAATCTATAATTAATAGGACAAACTGTTTTGACTGTGCCCAGCATGCACTTTTTGCTTATGAACCCATCTTCAAACACATGAGCTATATTGGGATTTCTGGAAAACCGTTTTCATTTTTAGCGAGTTCCTACATGGAAACGCTACTTTTGCTTGATCTCTGAGATCTCATTGTTTACTTGGGGATATAGGTCACGGAAAAAGATATTTAACAACAATGTAACATACATTGCAAAATGTGGAGCTGAGAATACGTACACCAGTTTTGAAGCAGGCAAGCAAGGTAGCATATGAAGATTGTTATGATGTGCATCTAGGGCTCGAATAATTAGTTGAAGTTACTGAAAAGGCAGATGCATGACATAATAGATTGATGATTGTGTTAGAGAGCTAGCCCATATCAATGTTTCTAAAATTATGTATTAGGTTGCATATTAGTTACAGTTGATAAAAATGTAGTGCATTGCATGTAGAAGTGAACTAAATTTCTTGGGCGTGCTTATGTTTATAAGCTGGTAAGTGGTAATAAAGTGTTGATTATTTTTCTAAGGTATCCACTAATACGATATCATGACTATATTGTTTTTCCTGTTTCTTCTTCATACATATGATATAAAGTTCACAAACATTATAAATGGCCATTTGTTCCTCCACTTTGTTATAGGTGTCTCGAACTCTCGAAATATTTGACAAAGAAAAAGCAAGACTGAAATACAAAGAGTAATTAGGGGATGTACCTCATGTATAGACTTATATGTGTGCATCATTTTTTTTATGGGTTATGGTACAGAAAAGTTATAAATTTTTTCCAAAAATTTGTCTAAAGTTACTATAGGTTCATTTTGTTCACTTAGGTTACTGAACTTTTGGGAGTATACACTTCGATAAATTCAGTGTTAGTTCGAGTAACCTGAACATATATTTTTGATAAGTTCAGTAACCTGAGTGAACAGATTGTCAAAGTTTAGCAACATGAATGTATATTTTTATAAGTTCAGTAACCTGAGTGAACAAAGTTTCAAAGTTCAGTAACCTGGATGAACAAAATGAAACTGTAGTAACTTAGGACAAATTTTTAAGAAAATTTAGTAACTTTTCTGTACCATAACCCTTTTTTAATTAGTCGATCACGATAAAAATTATATTGTCGTGAAAATAGAAGATGTTGTTGATTTGTATACCAACAGTCAAGTAATAACCAACTTCAGTGAGAGACAATTAACTTATACCGCTTCTTATAAATATTACGCCAATTCCATTGAAATACTAACCAGTTTTAGAATCCCGTGCACGTATGGAATTTGAGCAAATACTATAATGAGTAATAATATTTCAAAAACTATAATGAGTAAATACTATAATGAGTAATAATATTTCAAAAACCTTTGTTTTAAAGTTAAATATTGCGACAAATGAGTTGACTTTGTTTTACTAAAGTTTTAAAGTTAAATAAATTCATGATTTTGTAATGTTTAAGATTTTTCATAAATTCATGATTTTATTATGTGTTAGTATCGATTAATATTTTGTATAGATTTTTGTCGCACGAATGAGTTAACTTTATTTAACTGGCATGTTGTTTATGTTGTTCTTGTTTAAGTTAAACTATTATATCATGTTCTAGACATTTTGTGTGTTTTACTAGCACATAATAACCTTGGAAAAATATGTGTCATTGTTATATGTAGAATCTTGTCTGCTTATTCTTATCTCAAAGTAACGTGTGAGATCGTGCTTTCATTTAAATATTTATATTCATGTTAATAATAAATTAAACCGATTTTAAACCTATGTGTGGGTTAAATGTATAAAGAGGAATAACAAGAGTCGTTATTGAGTGTGGATACTTAAAAAGAATGTTTTTTTTTTTTGATATCATTACTTAATCTCATAAAAGGAATAACATGAGTCTTTCAGATGTGTAAAATTCCGTGTATTCATTTACATGTCCCAATAACACTTGTTTTTATTTTCATATATATAATTCCGAGCAAATACATTAGTTTAATTTATACTACTAATAATTTTTTATAAATAACAGCAACATATTGTTGTATTTTTTTATAAAATATAAAGCACATGGGCTATTTATCAAATTTATAAACTTATTAAAATATTGAAAATTGATATATATATTTCATTTAAAACTTAATAAATAACGTTTTATTAATTACCCTCTCATTTTTTAAGTTTTCTTTTACAAAATTCACACATATGTTTTTAAGCATCTTTTATAAGTTAGACAAAATTTAACAATTTGACCAAACTGAGCTTCAATTTTGACTTTTATTGGTCAACCACATTGCTCAGTTTTACCAGGTGTCAAAATAGAGTAAGTTGATTGGCCAAAATTTTTCACTCAAATTGTTTTGTCAAAATTGCTCGACATGATGGTTAATTAGCATGTCGTTTAGGTTGATCTTGTTTTATATTTAACTATTTATATCATGTTCTAGGCATTATGTGTGTTTTGTAGCATATAATGACCGAAAAATATCGTCATTGTTATATGTAGAATCTCGCCTATTTATTCTCATCTCACAAGAACGTGTGAGGTTGTGTCTTCATTTGATATTTATATTCCCGATAATAGAAATTTAAGCCGATTTTAAACATATGCGCAGTTAAACTTATAAAGATGAATAACATAAGTTGTTATTGAGTGCGAATAGTTAGAAAAGAATACTTGGTGGTGTTTGTTTGTGACTTAATTGACTTAATATGAAAAAAACTGAATTCATTAAGTCATATTAAAATTGTTTGTTTGTGACTTAATAAAAAAAGATGACTGAAAATATTAAGCAATAAAACTGAGAGTGTCTGCATTAAGTCATCTCTTAATTTGAATGACTTAATAAAAAAATTTTAACTGAGAGTGGTTGCATTAAGTCTAATAGCATTACTTAATTTCATAAAGAGGAATAACATGAGTCGTTCGCGTATGTATAATCTCGTGTATTCATTTAAATGTCACAGTAACTC
Source organism: Chrysanthemum lavandulifolium (assembly GCA_022545495.1). Classification (NCBI taxonomy): domain Eukaryota; kingdom Viridiplantae; phylum Streptophyta; class Magnoliopsida; order Asterales; family Asteraceae; genus Chrysanthemum; species Chrysanthemum lavandulifolium. The sequence continues at coordinate 270,552,800 of CM040239.1, read as the reverse complement.
GTGCTTTTCTTTTCATATTTATGTTTTCGTGCAAATAGATTAGTTTAATATTTACTAATAATAATATTTATAAATAACAACAACATATTGTCTTTTTTTTATATATAAAATATAAAGTATATGGGGTATTTCTTAAACAAGGATTCAACCAAATATGTTGTCATGGATGTCTGTAACATTTCTTTTTCTAAATTAAGATCACCAACGAAATACTATAAAACAACACATCTAAAATTCTATTCGCTTGATAACAAATTAAAAGACATTCATAACATAAAAATACAACACAAACTTCTAATTTTTGATTTCACACGATAACAAATAAAAGTGGACCTCATTTACATATAAACACAACACAAAGAATTTTTTTATCAATGGTAACATAAAAAAGATGGTCGAGCTAGAGAAGTATGACACGTTAAATTAAACCACTTAACATGTCACTCATACCCGTTATCTACACTAATAGCAAGCACAAGTAACATACTAAGTGGTCTTACCAACGTATCATACCTTTCTAGCTTGACCAGTTGTCCACCACAACATTATATTCCTCAATAATCGGAAAGAATATTCATCTGCAGTTCATCGGCAGTTACAATTTTTCCATCAAAATATTGTTTATTGTCTCCACACCATCAAGTTTCCTTTTCTCAAGATCATTCACGTAATGTATGATATTTACATTCGAATATCCTTTATTTTCTTCACATTGTCAAGCTTTCTTTTTCAAGATCATCTACACCACGTATGCTCTTACTTTCTTATTTACGAAATTGCATTCGTGCTTTCACTATTCATGGTCACTAAGAATCTTTCAAGCTGCTTAATGGTCTTTTTAACTATTTAAAATTTATTAAGTATATTCTATAACTGACATAAAGTAATTAAAACAAAGGTTAAAAATCATTCCGAAAGGTAATTTTCTATTATGATAATTAGACTTTCATATTCCAAATTCTTGATTGCATTTATCACCCTTTATTCTCCAACTATCTATCGGTACTGTGGAAAACTAGACGGGGGGGTTGAATAGTTTTACTAATTTAAAACTTCCTTTTAAATATTTAGATCGACTTATGTCAATCTATTTAGTTGTTTATGTTGGACGTTGATAGATAGATATATAAACGTGTAATGAAAGATAAAGAGTAAGAAGCACATCACCACGACACAAGTTATTTATAGTTGTTCGGCTACAAGGACACCTTCCTTGCCCTACTCCACTCCCCGAGTCACCTACTCGAGAGTTCGTAAACACTACACCAATCTCCTTATGGCGGAGAAGCCTTCACAACGTCGCTTATCCTTTTTTCCGGTACAAAGCTAAATACCGAGTTCCTTCACACCAAGGGGAACCACACCTATCACAACGTAGCCTACCCTTTATACGGTGCTAGGCTAACCACCGAGTTCTTTCACACCAAGGAGAACTAATCCTATCACAACGTCGCCTACCCTTTATTAGGTACTAGGCTAAGTACCTAGTTCCATTACTATGGAGGAACTACTACCCTTCACGACACAACACCTAATCTCAAGGAGATCCACTCCTTGTTACAACATCATCAAGGATATCACCATCCTTGGGAATAAACAAATACTTATATGTATAACGATGCACCTCATCGATTATACGACCTAGGCATTCTTTTCAAATGAAACTTGATTTGATTCATCGGCATCCTTCACTAATGCCTTTGACACAACGCTTGGCACCCTTCACTAATGCCTTCGTCTTGACACCTTTAGCATTCTTCACTAATGCTTTGACACGGATGATGAGCACCTTTCACTAATGCTTTCATCTTGACACTATCGGCATTCTTCACTAATGCCTTCAACCCAACATCTATAGAGAAAGGAAGAACTATCAACAAGAGAACTTTAGTTATCTTGATGATGACGAAGCATGGCAACTCATGGACTTGAGCTTGCTCGTCTTCAAGAGGTGGTGATCTTGCCTTTAAGAGGAACCTAGAAGATCACACAAAAACAAAAGATAAACTACATAGATCACTTGGATATGAGGTTAGAGGGTTATAAACTTGGGGAAATATGTATGTGAAGTGATCAATAGAAAGGAAGAAATGGCTCTCTATTTATAGAGAAAATTCTCTACTGTTCCCCGGATCCCACGGATCCCTTCCACTGGGATCCGACTAGTACAAAGCTAGGGATCCGTGGGCGCTCCTCTTGCCCATGGGTATTTTTGGTTATGGGTCATGAGTCATGGGTTATGGGTTGATCCATGGTTTCTTTCTAGATACATTGAACTTGGTTAAGTGGTATATATAAAACCATGGGTTATGGGTCAATACCATTTGCTAGTTTTTACCCATTTAGTATATACTTGTTTTTACCCATTTTAGTATACTTAGTTTAAGTATATGCTAACCCAATATGTAAACACTAGTTGTTGTACATATGTATTTAAATCATAAAATCACTTATACTTGTTTTAGTGTTTTATGTGAAAGCGTAATTGTGTTAGGAAACTATCAACTCAAACTATTTACGTATTCTATTTGTTTCGTTAAAATGATTTTACATTTGTTATCGACAAAACATTAGAAGATCGTAAAATATAAATAAACGTTTTTACGGCTTATTTGTATTAACAATCTCCCCTTTTGTTGATGACAAAACATAAAATTATTTTAAGGAAAAGCTAAAATTGTAAAAGTTTGAATTTGTAGTTTTACTTTTTCTCCCCTTTTGTCGAAACAAAAGTGTTAAAAGAAACTAACACAATTTTTGTAAGAAAAGGTATGTAAAAATGTAAAGAGAGCAAGTGACGGGAGTGGTACTCGTCTTAACTCCCCCTTGACGAGTCCATCCCTTTGAAAGGGCGTCAAGGACATGACGTAAAATAAACTAATTGTGTTTGCAATTATGTTTACAAATGGTTCGTCTAAGTGAACAAAAACGTGCTCCCCCTTGAAGATTGCAAAGTTGCAATGGGGTGTCATGAAGTATAGTCCAAGAACGGATTTAGTTGCAAAAGTTTTTGCAATTACGTTTGACACAAAGCTCCCCATAGCTTTATGGTGTCAAAATCTTCATGTGTTATTTTAAAAATCTACAAAGTAAAGGTTAGAAAAACAAGAGTATAGTGCATAATTTTCTGCAAATAAAGCTCAAGTTAGTAGAAATTTGTGCTTCTGTACCACGGATCCCACAGTTCCCTTATTGGAGGGATCCGTCTAGGTATTTTGGAGGGATCCGGCTATCTGGTGACAGTTTCTTCAGCAGTGAAGATGTGTCAAACAATGCTAGTGTGAGGACAATATATGTGCAATAAAAGGCACAACGCACAAAATAATCAAAGCATATAAATGTTCATTCAATAAAACAAGAGATAACCAAACAAATCTCTAAAACTAAGAGAATGAACTAGGACATACAAGTACCACTAAGTACTAACTAGTTACTAGACTTAAAATGCTAAAATGTGCATGAGTCTAGGGATGAGTGGACTTGTTGATTTGATCCAACTTTGCAAGAAGATGATTAAACATGAAATGTATCTCATTTCGTACTTCTTGAACAAGTCCTTGAGTGTTTAGACAATTTGGACAATTATTGTCTTGGTTTGAGCCTGGAGGAAATGGATATTTTGAGGAGGCTCAATGTGTGTTCATGGTCTTCATTTTGAGAGGTAGAAAGTGGTTCTAAAATGAGGGTGGTAATGGAACTTCTTCCATATGATCAAGGTTGTTCCTTGTCTCCCATGATGGGCTAGTTGGTGTTGTAGGTGGTTCCCTATTTAACGAAAAGGTTGGTGAATGGGAGTTTCTTTGTGGTGAGTGAAATAATGAATAGATGTTTGGGTGAGGGAGAGGCTAATTCGAGGAATGTAGACCATGCTCAATGAATGATGGTTTTGATGGCTTGCTAGAACTAGCCATGTTTGGTTTTGAACTAGATGTTCCTTTTTCTAGTCCGAAAGGTTTGATGCTAATCCTTGCGGTTCTCTTAGCTTTTGGACGAGTTTGATGAGATGAAATTCTAGCATCATTATCTCTAATGGGAGATGTTTAGGTGGATGAGATTTCATGGATCATTTGACCTTTTCTTTTGGATGATCCTATGGTTGAAGAGTTGTTGCTAAGAGCCTTAGTCATAGTGATGATAATGCTTGCAAGAACTTCTTAGTTGCTTATTTTTTGAGATGTGAGTGAGGGTGGTGACTTAATCCTAAGGTTGTTTGGTTTATAAAGAATAATTTGAATTAGGAAATTAAATTCTTGGCCACTTAGAAGACTAGGCATGCTCTTAAGGTTTTGATCAGCTCTAGGAGGATAATAAATGAATGCTAAAAGTGGTTAGAGAACCAAAAGGTGACTTGAATCGAATATGGAAGTCGATTGAGGCTCTGCACTACGGATCCCATGGATCCTCTCGTGAGGATCCGCCTAGTTAAAGACCAGGATCCGGCAATCAATCGATGTGTTTTAGGTGAAATGATTATGCTTTTGTAAGGTTTATTATCAATGGATTTCGAGGTTTTGACTTAATTTTGAATTCTTTAGCTGTTGGATATCTCAAATCCTCAACCATAACAAGTAATGGTGCTTAATGATGGTTTTGGCCAAGAAAATTGACCTTGGGTAGTCTAACTATATGTTTGACAAGGATTCCATTTAATTTGATGTGGAGAAATGGTGATAACAAGTCCTAGAAGTCAGATGATGTCCTAAGAGGAATTTACTAAAATCTTTAAAAATAAAGAGAAATGAAAAACTAATTTTTGAGCCTAATTTTGAGTCAAAGATGATTGAGATCAATTTGCTAAAATTAAAAGATATACCTAACTAAGTGCTATCAAACGTGATAGATAATGTGTGAGTGTTGGAGCGGAATTATGGTGAGTTTTGACTAGTTGATAAATCAAAAACATTTCAAAAATATATCCTAGATAAGCCATGGATGAGGGTGAGGTTTTCAATTATTTGAGGAAGACTTAGTTGGCTCTAGTATCTTATGTTTGACTTGGTTGAGGTGATCTAGTAGACTATTTTGATGTAGCCAAATCAGATTGTATATCGATGCCACGGATCCCGCGGTTCCCTTATGGGAGGGATCCGGCTAGTTCAAAAGTGGGATCCGCCAACTGCAGATCGAGAGCTTTGAAATGTGCAACTTTGCACTTTATAGTAAATGCTTTTCCTAGTTGTTTCTATGAGGACTAAATGCAAGTTCACAACTAATATAATGTACATCAAAGTAGGAAGAGCCAAAATTCCTAGAATGAGTGACGACGACCACTAAAGGAGTCGTAAAATCTCATTTTCCAAATACCTAAGTTAGGATTGTTTAGTGCCAAGATATGGCAATACCTACATACTACGAGCATAGTTTAAAGTGTTTACAAACCATTGTTTGAAATTGTTCATCATACATTTGAGTTCTAATACCTTACCTTTCTTCTCCTCCTTCACTCCTTCACCCGTCCTCCACTCTTTATCGAACTATCTTCACTTCTTCTTCCTCAAGAAATTGGCGAAGCATTTGAAGATTCCCTTGGTTTGTTGCCATTCGGGTGATTCATTAGGGATGTTTGGCAATTGGTTAATGTAGTCCAAGGGGTCAAGATCGATATTTTCAAGTGGGTTGCTACTACTCCCTTCACCTTCTCCTTTCCTCTCCTTTTCGTCCGAGGAATCCGTGGGTGGGTGTGGCCTCTTGCCTTCCACCATAAACCTTGTTGTTCTACCCTCGGTTAATGGTACCATAACCTTATTGCAAAAGCTATGATCAAAGGATTGTGGAGAAGGGTCTAATGCAAAGATGAATTTGGCAATACGGGTTAGAGGCATTGCATATGGAAGCACCATCTTGTCCATGCTTCTCTTGACCATTCTCTTGACCATGTAGTAGGCAAGGTTAAACCGAGTATTGGTCACTAGGAAATAGATCATGAAGCTTAGACATGCGTTGGGGTGGTCCTTGTTTCCTACTAGGCACACCACATTTTCTCTTATCACATCTTCCCATTTCCTATATAATCCATACATTTCCGAAAGCTCCATTTGAAAAGGATCCCTATATATCACTTTTGACTTCCTTGTGACTCTTGATGGTGATGCTCTTGGCATGAACACGGTGTCCCTTACCGTGGTTGCTTCCGGGATCAAGGTACTGTAGATATCATGATTATCAACCATTGTGTGTAGTTGTTCCAAAGACCATTCATTGGAGTACATACAAACGCCTTGATATGGAACCCCTATAATTCTTCCAAACTCAATAAGTGAAAGACTAAACTCTCGCTCATTGATGGTGAATTCAATTGAGATGGACCCATCATCATTTCTAATTATACCCATTGTCTTGTAGAACTCAAGCACAAAGACCGGCAAATTTGCTCGTTTATATCCAATAAACATTCAAACCCAATAGTTCCAAATACTTCCTTATGTCGGTATTTGCAAGAAATGATGGATCAACAACTCTACCTTCATGAAAGAGTCTCCTTTCAAGCAACTTAAAGGCTTTCCTATCGTCCGGACTTAATCCATTTTCCTATGGTACATGGGTATGTAGTGAGCGGTGTCTTGGTAATCTTGTTGCTTGTTGCTTGGCATGATGTTCCTAAATAATACAACCACAATGTGGTGTTAATTGTGAATAGTAGCCTAGAGGGTTTGATCACAATTTTGCTCTCATCATCTTTGTTAAGTTCAAGAAATGTGTTTAATTTGTATTAACAATGTTAATTCTTTGATTTAGATTATCTTAGAAAACAATGTGGTGACAAATTATGATAAACCCATTTGAACCCAACTCTTAAAGATGAAGAAATTGTAATCTTTAGAAATCAAGGAATTAAATTAACAATGTAGTGAAGATAGTACTTACACAAGTGATTGTTAAACTTGAGAGGAATGATCAAATTGCTCCTATGAACGATGACAGGTTTTGTTCGTGAGTATTTGAGGTGAGTATTATTGTGGAACATCCACGGTGATCATTCTTGAGCATATATTGTCTTCGTTGCACGGATCCCGGATCCTCTCATATGGGATCCGGCTAGTATAAACTTAGGGATCCGGCATGACAGCAAAAGTCAGCCCAAAAATTCCTTGATAACTTTTGGTTTGGGAGTTCTAAAACGCCTAGTGTTTTGGTGTTAAGGTTCTAAAACTTGTGGTTTGAGGTTTTGACAATTTAATACTATTCCTATTAGACGAGGTTCCCTTTTTAAGAATTAGTCATAATTCTTGGGAAGCTTTTCAAACATTATAATAAAATCCCATTTTATCATAATATAAGAAGTTTCACATGGATATTTATTGAAATAGATGAAGTGTCAATAAATCCTTTGTGATGAATAATGATTGAGGTTATCGAATAACCAAGATATCATTATTACAAGTTGGTAATGTGGTTTATACAAATAAGTCGAAGAATACTATTTAGATGAAGACTATAATATGAATAACTACTAGAACAATTGCTAATAAATCATGCAACTAAGATTTTAATAATAACAATAAAGGTAAGTAATTAAAGATCATACCTTTGCTAAATATTCTTTTAAGAAAAGAAGTATTTAGATGTTTTGTGATCTTCTTGGAATCTCAGATTTATGTTGTAAGAATACTAAACATTCTTTTGAAAAAAATATTTAGATAAATTCTTTATGATCTTCTTGGTAACTCCAAATCCAAGTATGGATAATGCTAAAAAAATGTTAGAGCATTCTATCATTGTCCAACAATAAACAATATAATGATTTTGAAATATGACAAAAATAATCCTTCTTTGTAGTTTTCAAACATACATGGATCGTATCAAGTTTTTAAAGTACAACATACTTCAAGAAACTTGGTAAAGAAGCTCTGATGCCAATTGTGGAAAACTAGAAGGGGGGGGGGGTTGAATAGTTTTACCAATTTAAAACTTCCTTTTAAATATTTAGATCGACTTATGTCAATCTATTTAGTTGTTTATGTTGGACGTTGATAGATAGATATATAAACGTGTAATGAAAGATAAAGAGTAAGAAGCACATCACCACGACACAAGTTATTTATAGTTGTTCGGCTACAAGGACACATTACTTGACCTACTCCACTCCCCGAGTCACCTACTCGAGAGTTCGTAAACACTACACCAATCTCCTTATGGCGGAGAAGTCTTCACAACGTCGCTTAACCTTTTTTCCGGTACAAAGCTAAATACCGAGTTCCTTCACACCAAGGGGAACCACACCTATCACAACGTAGCCTACCCTTTATACGGTTTTAGGCTAACCACCGAGTTCTTTCACACCAAGGAGAACTAATCCTATCACAACGTCGCCTACCCTTTATTAGGTACTAGGCTAAGTACCTAGTTCCATTACTATGGAGGAACTACTACCCTTCACGACACAACGCCTAATCTCAAGGAGATCCACTCCTTGTTACAACATCATCAAGGATATCACCATCCTTGGGAATAAACAAATACTTATATGTATAACGATGCACCTCATCGATTATACGACCTAGGCATTCTTTTCAAATGCAACTTGATTTGATTCATCGGCATCCTTCACTAATGCCTTTGACACAACGCTTGGCACCCTTCACTAATGCCTTCGTCTTGACACCTTTAGCATTCTTCCCTAATGCTTTGACACGGATGATGAGCACCTTTCACTAATGCTTTCATCTTGACACTATCGGCATTCTTCACTAATGCCTTCAACCCAACATCTATGGAGAAAGGAAGAACTATCAACAAGAGAACCTTAGTTATCTTGATGATGACGAAGCATGGCAACTCATGGACTTGAGCTTGCTCGTCTTCAAGAGGTGGTGATCTTGCCTTTAAGAGGAACCTAGAAGATCACACAAAAACAAAAGACAAACTACATAGATCACTTGGATCTGAGGTTAGAGGGTTATAAACTTGGGGAAATATGTATGTGAAGTGATCAATAGAAAGGAAAAAATGGCTCTCTATTTATAGAGAAAATTCTCTCGTTCCCGGATCTCACGGATCCTTCCACTGGGATCCGCTAGTACAAAGCCGTGGATCCGTGGAACGCTCCTCTTTGCCCATGGGTATTTTTGGTTATGGGTAATGAGTCATGAGTTATGGGTTGATCCATGGTTTTCTTTCTAGATACATTGAACTTGGTTAAGTGGTATATATAAAACCATGGGTTATGGGTCAATACCATTTGCTAGTTTTTACCCATTTAGTATATACTTGTTTTTACCCATTTTAGTATACTTAGTTTAAGTATATGCTAACCCAATATGTAAACACTAGTTGTTGTACATATGTATTTAAATCAAAAAATCACTTATACTTGTTTTAGTGTTTTATGTGAAAGCATAAGTGTGTTAGGAAACTATCAACTCTAACTATTTACGTATTCCATTTGTTTCGTTAAAATGATTTTACATTTGTTATCGACAAAACATTAGAAGATCGTAAAATATAAATAAACATTTTTACGACTTATTTGTATTAACAGGTACTGCAAAACACACAATAACGTTGTCAAAATCAAGTAAAGTATTAGTGATATTAAGAAGTATATGAGGTCAAAAGTATTAGTGATAGCATAAAGGTGAAACCCACAATAAGTTAGCGTCAAACCTGGCAACTTCTAAATAATGCCAAAGAGTAATAACAATAGGCAAATACTTAAAAAAATGGCATCTTTTACAAAATACAATGAAGTAATAACGATAGCCATAACAACTTACAACAACAATCAACGGGCTGGAATATATCCACACTGTGGATGTGAAATGTCGGTGTACGTATATGGCTTTCCATTCCCCACTCGACATTTGGCTGCTAAACGGATCGTCAAACAACCAACCTGTTAACTAGGCTTCTGGAGATGGTCGATCAATATGCGACAATAACATAACAGAAAACAAGCTGTAAGTATCATACAAAAACCATTACATCGATTTCTTCCACCTTCCTCACCTAAACATTAGCGTGTAAAGCTGCCCTTTCTTGGATACCTTAAAAACAAAAGAAACAAACCTATCAATAATCAGGTGACAAATATTCATTCCCACTCTCAGGTACTGTATTAATTACAAACCACAAGACTTATTTTCCCGACATAGTTTTTCCCATGTTTAAAAAAATAAACCACACAGGTACTGCAGCTGCACTGTACTATGAACACTTGTGGCTGCAACGTCCATCAAAATTTCATGATTGCTAAATCAACAACAAACTGAAAATATAAATTCAAATAGAAGAACAGATCCTTGACAAAACTTGAAACTCCAAAGAGAATCGAAAACCTCTGAAACTTTAAACCTATAAAATAAATATAAGAAGACACATACATCTGGCCACAACCAAATAAAACACATTGTACAACACCCACTATTACGCAGACCTCATAACACCAGAGAACAACTACATATTGCCCAACACAGTGACATACAAATGACAATCGTAAAAAAAAATCCACACATCCCTTATCATTCTCATTGCGGTAACACCGGGTATTGAGTTAAGCCAACATCGCATCTAAATAGCTTACCAATTTACACATCCCCAGAAATGCAAAACCTCAAATATTAGTAAATTCAAATTAAACATAGTCTATAGCACACATTAAACCAACATCCATGGCCACAACCTATACACAGCATAAAAAGCTACAACTAAGAACTGAACAGCCGACTCTAAACAACATAAGAAAAAAAACGCTTGTTACCACAAATCTAAGACAACTCAGTTTCACACTCAACCACCCTACCATCTTAAACCAAATAGATAGCTTGTTTCACGTATGAAATTGGCCGTATAAAATCGACACCCACAACCAAACACAAACTTTAAAAGACATCACAAAGTACTTCAACCAGAGATTATACAACATCTGTAAAATCAATATTGATAACCATACAAGACAACCTAGAATACACCACAAAGACTAAAGAAATAGAAATACACATGTAGGAATCTACTAATGGCATCAAAATAAGAGAAAGGTTTTGGAAAACAGTCATCCGCAACTAAAACACAGCTTGTAGCACATCACAAATAAGCAGCACTTATGATCACATATGAGACTCATCACAAAGGTCAAACAAACACAAACCCGAACCCACGATTTCATACACCTAAGACTCATCACAAAGGTTAAACAAACACAAACTGAAACCTACCATTTCACCGACAACGTACAAAGTAACATGGAAACAAAATATTGTCCATTGATTAATCAAATGGTAATCAAACTTCTATCTCAATCTTCTCTCAATAAGCAATCATCATAAACTGATTCAAAATTGTAAAATATCAACCCACAAAACAAAAACACCACCATAATCCAAAAAACAGTAAAATTGTCTGATATATGAAGGTACCTCCTTAACAACGCAACTTCAACAAACCATCAAACACTAAATAAGCTGGTGTCGTATCTGCAATAAAAAGGCACACATGCTTCTATAACCTAAACCACGAAACATCCATACATTTAAATTTCACAACTGAAAACCTCAAAAAACATCAACACCACACCAAACACTTGAAGTAAATTACACAAATACACCTTCGAAACCATATATTCAAATGAAAATAGCCCTAGAATACGCTCATATGAACATCCGCAATAAGGGTTTATAAACTTACATACAAGAATGAGAATCACCTTACACACACAATACGAACCTACCAAAAAATAAACAATCAAACATGTACAATCAGAACTATGCACTAATATGCACTAATAAACGCATAACATGTGATTCCAACAACAAATATTTGTCACTGCAACAACTAATATTCAAAGCACTTATGTAAATTGACCTGAAACGATAATCAGTGAGCAAAATCTTACACTGCAGAAGCTTTTCGAGACAAAACACA
>CM040239.1:269904011-269940844 GCA_022545495.1 Chrysanthemum lavandulifolium | reverse complement strand
CTAATATCTATTCAAAACAAACCCTAAAGGTTAAGTCATTTTCTAGCAATTTCTACCGTGACTTGAACTCCTCCACATGTTCCAAACCAAATTCAAATTTTCAATTTCCAAACGCCAAAGATACTAGCTTAATTCAAAACGAATGATTGATTCCCAAAAGCAATTAAAAAAATCGATCCAAAGCAAATTCCGATAACTTCAAAATAAACAATCAAATGTTAACCGAAAATTTCAAAACGGTTAACCAAACAAACAAATCATCTCAAGCGATTCAATTAAGACAATCAAATTCGGCAACCAACTTCAAAAGTCCGACAAACGAAGATCTAAATTTTCAAACTGACAAGTTTCTAATGATTGAACAAAATCCAAACGACATGATATTAACCAAGTCTTCAATTCTGTCTTTTTTTTTCCCTCTTGGCGATTTTTTCCCCCTAATATCTTTTCTATCGTTCCATCAATTCTGTCTATTTTCTTGAATTCTTTGCATCGATCTGGTTTGGATTACTTATTAACTTCATTGTTAATTCGTTTCTAGATTGGATTCGTGTATTGTTTCTCAAGATTTAGATAATTTTTGTAGAATCAATTTATTAGGGTTTACATAAAATCGTTTTTTTTATCAAACCGACTTTAGGATTTATTGATCGATTTATTCTTTATCCTTAGTCGGTTATCACACCTATTCAAGCTTCACTGATCCGAATTCTTTCTTATTGGTGTGTTCATGATGGGTGTTGGTTAGGATCTGGTCGTTAATGGTTAAACCCTAACTTTTCATAAGTTAGGGTTTTTAGTCACTTTGTTTCTCTATTGTGCATGCGTTTCGCTGGTTGATTGTTACTAGGTTGGGGTGATTTGTTTCGACAGGTTGAGGGTTAAAGAGGGATGGAAAAAGGTTTCTTCAACAAGAATATTGCTCGTAAGGGCACTAGAGATGTGGGGTCTTCTACTAGTTTGGCCGATCAAACTAGTGGTTCGCAAACTATTGATGCACCAGCTAACTTGGTCGATCAAGTTGGGTTGCAAAAGGATACGCTTTCATATATCAATGTGGATTTTGATGAACTTGATGGGAGTGCTGGTCAGAACGAGAGTCTTGTTGATCACATTGAATGTGATGGGGCTGATAACGTGAATAAGGTTAAGGATAAGGTTGTTTTGGATGATTTGGAGCAAAGCCATGATACACCGCCGATTAGTCCTCTAATGGTTCAAAACGACCTAATGTGGAGCAATTGATTGCTAATGCGCATAAGAAGTTTGATGAAGCAATGAATAAAATTGATGATGATATTGCTAATATGGCTTCATCTTACGATGTGAACAATTCGAGTGGTATTGGGCTTCATCTAATTCGAATGGTACTAAAGTTAATTCAACTAATACTCCTCCTTGAGAGTTTTAATGTGGCTATGCAATCCCGAAGTATGGTACTAATGAGAATATGAATCAGATTGTTACTTCTGATCCTAATGCACCCAAGGTTGATACTACTAGTGGTAATGGAGTTAAGTCGGTTTCTTACGCGGGTATTGCTTCTAATGAATCCCAGAAACACATGTCTAATTTTCGGAGGTTAAAATGCAGCAAAATGAAGGATGATGTTGACCTTTCAGTCCCAATGAAAGTAGTGGAAGAGGTGAACATGAGGTTTAAGAATACTCTCTACGGATACTTCCTTGGTCAACGCCTTGCTTTTCCTGTTGTTGATTATTATGTTCGCAATGCGTGGGCTATGTATGGTTTACAAAAGGTTATGATGAACGCTAAGGGGTTCTTTTTCTTCAAGTTTAATTCGAAGAAAGGCGTCAATGATGTTCTTGATAATGGTCCTTGGTTGATTCGTAATGTTCCTATTATTCTTAAACCATGGACATTGAACACCAACTTGCTTAAAGAGGATTTGACTAACATTCGGTGTGGGTTAAATTCCATCTTTCCTTTAGCTATGTTTTTCGATGGCGGGCTCGGTCTTCTTGCTACATTGATTGGGGCGCCCAAAAGGTTAGATACTTTTACTAGTCAAATGTGCAAAGAATCTTGGGGCCGTAGTAGTTTTGCTAGGTGTATGATTGAAGTGAAGTCGGATGAGGTTCTTAGGGACAGCCTCACTGTTGAGATTCCTTTACTTGATGGTATGGGTTCGACTATTGAGAAGATCCGTGTTGAATATGAGTGGAAACCGCCTCGATGTGATAAATGTAAGGTATTTGGACATACTTTGTTGGATTGTCCTTAGGTTGTGATTCCGACTGCTCAACCTAATAAGAACGTAAGTGATGGTTTCCAGACTGTTAACAATAAGAAAAAGGGAAAGCAAGTTGGATCGAATCCGGATCGAGGAGGTTTTACTAAACTGTGGTGGGTAAGTATTTTGAATATCACCCGAAAGACTCCTCCACCCAAGAAAGTAAATGTCGATGAAGAAGGCTTACGATGTGGCTAGTCTGAGTGGAACCAAGATCACTACTTCTAATCGGTTTGATGCTCTTAATATGGACGATACGGATGTGGATCTTGGCCGTACAATGGAGGTTAATGAGGATGAGTCGATTAAGATTGGTACTACATCACAAGAACCGCCATGAGTGATTCAATGGGAACAAAGGAAGTTGGTTCTACTCCTATAGTTGAGAAAATTGGTAAGCTTGAAAAGCTACTTATTGATGGGAAAGCTACTCTTGTGGATGATGATGGTCAACCTATTCCGTCTACCTCTTCCATTAAGAGGGCTAACCCATTTTCAAAGATGGGTGAGGTGGTGGTTTCTGATAGTGATGATGATGAGGTTCTTAACGCGTACGACGAATCAGCAAATCTTTTTGGTGGTGGTCATGAGCGTGAAGATGAGTTTGATGACTACGATGATTATTCGAAGCAAATTTATGATCTTCCAGGGGAATTGGATGCTCTAAATGCCATGTATGGCTTTAATCTCCAAGTTGGTAGGAAGTAGTTTTTATTTTTGTCAGTCTTTTGTTATCATGGGGTTGGTGGTTTTGTTTCTTGTTTATAAAATAGGAAGTATCTTGTTATGTAAGCTTTTCGCCTATGTAACAGGCTGAGATATGGGATTCACCCATATCCGTTGTACTTAAATGCTTTTTGGAGTAATATATTTACCGGGTCGTTGACCTTTTACCCAAAAAAAAAAAAAAAACAAATATTCAATCACCAAATCGATCTTTAAATTCTAATGACCCACTTATTTGATAAGTATTAAGGTCCAACTTCAAACTTATGATACTAGTATCAAACAAGTACAAGTTAATTAACTTGACGAACGACAATTAATTCAAACGCCCCAAATATGATACTGATGATAACTCTAATGACCCACTTAAATAATAAGAATCTTGGTCCAAATTCAAATACCAAACAATAAACAAACCAAAGTTTTCAAACCTTATGATATACAACGAATTGAAAACGAAAATCACGAAGATCAACGAAACTGACGTGTTTCGTTTGTCAAAGTCTCTCAATACTAACAAAACTAGGGGTGTTCATCGGTTCAGTTAATTTGGTTAAATTTTTTTTGTTAAAATAAAAAACCGAATCGAACCGAATTCAATTTGAATTAAACATAATCGAAGAAAGCCGAAGGAATTCAAGTTGGATTAAACCGAAAAAGCCTAACCAAAAACCAAAACGAATAACCCGAATTATATAATTTCAATTAATTATATAGACTTTTTGCACAAAATTTCAAGCTAAAAAAAATTTATATTTATCCTATGAGCAATTTTAATATATTTTTTTCATAAAAATATTAATATATATATATATATATATATATATATATATATATATATATATATATATATATATATATATATATATATATATATATATATATATATCTCTAAATTATATATAACGGGAGGCGTTACGTAGATAATGCCACGTAAACGACACCTCATTGCCCGATAATTCATTATTAGCCATGTCATCACATTGTTGCCATGTAAGCATTTTTAAAATTTATTTTATTTGAAGACATTTAATTAATCTCTATATTATATATAACACCTCAATGCCAAATAATCCAATTTAATGCCACATAATCATTTGTTGTCCAACTAAGCAATTTATTAATCCACCTAAGCAATAGTATATAATTTTCGAATTTAATGTATTAATTTTAATTTTATTAGAGTTTATTTAAATTTCGGATTTTTAATAATTATTGTAGATAAATTGTATTTGGTATAGGATTCCAATTTAATTATAGCCATTTATAGATTATAATATGCAACATAATTATCAAAATAACTTGTTGGCCAAGTGGTAAACACACAAGTTATTTATCCAAATGACCAAGGTTCAATCCTTGCATGGGTCATTTTTTATAAATAATTTTCAAAAATAATTACTAAAAAACCGAAATTTACAAAAATAATTATTAAAAATCCGAAATTTAAATAAACTCTAATAAAATTAAAATTAATACATTTTTATAAATAATTTTCAAAAATAATTACTAAAAACCGAAATTTACAAAAAAACCGAAATTATATATATATATATATATATATATATATATATATATATATATATATATATATATATATATATATATATATATATATATGTATGAATTCGATTTTAGTTCGGTTCATTTTCATTTTGCAAAAGTCATAACCAAACCGATAATTGAATATTTAATTCGGTTCGTGGTTAAACAAATTAGTTCGATTACAAATTTAGTTCAGTTTTTTTGGTTCGGTTCGTTTTTGGTTTTGGATTTTTGCGGGTGAAACCCGATTGCACACACCCAAAACAAAACACCCAAAAACAACATTTGACCCAAATTCTAGTTACTAGAGCTGTTTATCGGTTCAGTTTATACGGTTCGGTTAGGTTTTATGGGTTAAACCAAAAACTGAAACTAACCGAATTCAAATTTGATTAAACCGAATCGAAAACCGAACCAAATAAGAAGACATTTCAGATACGTCCACAAAAATAATTGCATCTCCTTTTAAAATCCTCATTTTATTTGAAAATTGCGGCAAAAAATCCTTTCTATTTTTCTCATTTTAATTTTTCTTCTTACTGGATCTCTTCCCTCTATGCGGTGCGTACGTACGTATGCACGTCGATACATACGTACGTATGTATATATGTGTGTGTAGGGAACTTGATATTAAACCATTATAAGCCATAGGTTTGGGCGCTTGGCTAACAATTGACAATCGTCCTTATGGCTTGGGCGCTTGGCTAACAATTGACAATCGGCCAACCGAATCCCTTTGGGATTCAAACCCTAATTGATGTACTCTCAACGCGAATAAGATATTGTCATAGTATCTACCTGTGTTGTACAGGTAGATACCTGATGCAACCAATGAAGTGATACTCCAATAAAACCCTTGGATCGATCGACTGAGCATAAGGAATCAAGCAGAAGACGATTCTTTGAACGCAACTAATTGAACACTAGAGTTGAAGCTTACGTATTATGGGAAGAAGTAAGTAACTCTATAAACACTCTTATATGTGTTTATGTTTAGATTATATCCTTAATTACGAGATATAGATATTAGGGACAAAACTTGCTTTCAAGAACAAAACTTGAACATTGTTGGTAAAGTGACCAATTAATATTTATTTTAAAAAGACAGATATACACTATGCTAAATAAAATTATACTTAAAATGGCTAAAAATATTTATGCAAAAGGTATAAAATATATACAACATAAGGTCAAAAAGTCTTAAGAATAAGCCCCTCTCGGTCCTTTATAAGTTTCGTCCCTGCTTGCTCCGTCTAGAATATACGTCAAAGTACCTCCCAATACCGTTTTTCACGGGTTATAAGTCCCAATACCGTCTTCCACGGTGTATGGGGGAGGTTGAGGCGTGAGCGGTTTAGCCCTACCCCTACCCAAGGTAGAGAGGTGCTTCAGGTTTACTAAAGATGAAAAGGACCTCCGGCCTTGCAGGTGAGGATCGAACAACTGACACATCTCAAAGGAGAGAGTGTTAACCACTATACGTCGCTACAACAAAATAAAGATGCTCCAAAATTTAAAGCAGCACGTTAAATTTTTTTACATTTAGTTATAATTAAGTTTGGAGTAAATTGCAAAAATCGTCTTTGTGGTTTGGTCAAATTGCGCGTTTCGTCCTTGTGGTTCATTAAGTGCAAAAATCGTCAGGATTTGACCGTTACGTTCACTTTGGCCCTTCATCATTCAAAAACCGTCCTTGTGGTTTGCAAATTTCACCGTTGAAGGACCAAAAGTGAGCGTAATGATCTTGAATCTGAACGATTTTACACTTAATGAATCATGAGACGAACGCGCATTAAAACCATGAGACGCTTTTGCAATTTACTCTTAAGTTTGCCAAGAATTTAAGAACCATTCAAGAAAAAGTAATAATTATGTCAGCTTGACGTATGTTCAAGAAAATGAAATGAGGGTCCATATAAATACAGCTAGCTTAATAAAAGCAGCAAATTAAACAGTGTACTCATTTTATTCCCACTTAATTTTTCACGCTTAATTTTTTCCCAAATACAATTATTTTCTCAAATAAAAGCAGCAAATTAAACAGTGCACTCATTTTATTTATGTTACCATTACATTTAGCCGCCTGTTAACTCAGGGAAACTCGGTCAGTTTCTTCATCTCCGTGCTTTCTACGGCTATTTCGAAACATTTATTGTGTTGTCTCCAATAATCAGCTGTAGGATTTATCCACTCAGGCTCAGGAATCTCAATTCGGGACTTGATCATATCATCCTTTGATATGTTGTAATTGTCATTTCTCTTTTAACTAACTCCGATTTCACCGCACCTTCCCCCTCCGCTTGTGGAGACATCATTAAGGATGGAGGTCCCAACGGGATTTTGTCACCTGCATAATATATCAAACATTCAAAGTAAGATCATTAAACCAACGGAAAATACAATTTGTAGACCTAGCTAGGGTGCATTTAGTTGGGGGAAAACACCATTATTTTTCAAAAAACGTTTTGTGAAAACAAAAAAAGATATCAAGTTCAAATTAGCGTTTTTCAACAGAGTATTTTGCAAAACACAAAATACCCCATTTCCTAACTTAACAAAGAAATTTATAAAACATATTTTAGTTGTTTTCCTTATTTTCCTTTGCAGCCCACAACCCTCTCTCCCTTTATTTAAAATAAAAATACAAACAATCAACTAAACGCGCTTTTTATATTTTCAAGTATTTTGTGGTGATAAATTTCCGTTTTAAACTTTTACGAAAGTGGAGATAGGAAACAAGACTTTTTTTTAAGTAAACACAGCCTTAGAATCAATAAGAAATGTGTCTATAGTATTAAATCTCACCTCTGTCAGTTTGCCATGTGCACCAAAACTTGCCATATGTTTTAGCTAAATTTTTAAGCTCGGGCATAACAACCATCTCTGGCATTCGTGGATGTATCCAAAGGCCTGATTTTATCTGATGAAACAGGCGAAATTAAGTTTACAAGTAATTAAGTTACTATACTAAATCATATTCAAAAGAACAAATGAAAAGAAAAAGTATTCAGCTAATGACTAAAAATGGGACGACATAACAAAGCATATTATAACCAAAATTACTTTGAAAATAAAGAAGCAAGTTAAAATAAAAAACCTCATAGGCATGAGAATGCCAGAGTTTTTGTTCCTCAGGTTGCAGTGTTTCAAAGATGGTGTCAGAGATTATATATTCTACTCCTGCAAATTATAATCACACAAATTAACACCAATATTAATACTGTCTCAACATCTTATTATGTGGCCTAAAATTTAGAAACTTTTTCTTTTTAATCCTGATTAGTACCTATGAGACGGGCGTTGGAGTGGTCAGAGTCGTAAACCGCAGCTTGGAGGAAGTCTTGGTTAAGCCTTGTGACTAAGTGGTGAGTCTCGATTTGTCGAGTCATGTCATGGCTGTATAATGCAAAAGTACATGCGTGTTGACTCATTTGGTTGATGGGTTTAAAAGACTGCAACATTTGAGCACCTTTGTCTAGGATTTGTTGTCCTACCGACAACGGTGGGTTCCCATTTTTCTCGCCTCCGGTACCGTCAGTTACAGACATCGTGGATCGATCTAGAGAAGGCTAGCTAGCTAGTGAAAGATGTACTTATATAGGATCTTTGATATTCCTGGTTTTTGATCAAGTAGCTAAGCATGCATGAGGGTTCATATACGAACAAGATAGATAAACGTGGCGAGTGCATGGGGTTCCAGGTGGTGGAGATTTTGGGACACGTGTGATTATCAGCATCTTTTATCATTTGCACTCCGCAACCACCGACGTATAATAGAAGCATAACGTACCGTAACTTAACTTAGGCCGGAGGGCAAGGTAAATGTCGCACCTTACAGATCAGCGCCACATCAGCTTTCTCTCACCTCTCACTTCCACTCATCTTTCTGTGGACAAGGCACTCACTTTCACTCACATTAATTTTATTTTATTTTTTATATATTTTTTATTTTTTTACAAAATATATAAACGTTACTAATGAAAATAAAAACGCGAACGTACGAAATTAAAACATTACATAATCTACGAAATTAAAAAAAGTACATAAACTACAATTATTAAAACATAAACATACGAAAGTTAAACATTACATAAACTTCGAAATGAAAACTAAAACTAGAATCCGCACTTCGCTTTGATCCTCGCTCTAGCCTCTTCCATGGCTTTGGGTGCTTCCCCGGTCAAGTGGTCATATGATTGCAAATAGAACATCATGTCTTTTTGTCTCGCTTTATACTCCTGCAGTTCCACCTCCTTTTTTTTATTGCCATAAATTCAGCCGTTCTTTCATCTTCAATTGTATGACACGTTCATTCTGCTGTGCCAACTCCGATATCATCATCTTTGCCAGCGTCTCGTCATTCATAGTTCCCGGCGATGCCGTTGAGCGCGACACCTTCTTCTTCGCGACTTTTGCTTTGTCCCCGCCTGTGGTCGTGAACTTCCTGCACATCATCCTCCTCGTTTTCTTGAGCTTCAGCATTGAAATTAATACTGGCATCCCCAGCTTCAGTGTTGAATGAACTAGACCAAGATGACTTGTATCTCTTGCACCTTTCGCTTGATTCCTTTGCTAAAAAATTTGGAACTTCAACTTCATTCCATTTGTCACAGCTTCTTAACACCTCCCAACAATGTTTGAATGTGAACTTGTGACCGTATTCAGCTTCAAAGTTTAGGAGTGCCGTATTGTAGTAATCATCGTCTCCTACTCCACTTATCGGATTCATACGCTTAACGTTATTGAACACTCCACAAAACCGAGCCACGTTCGGGCGCACCGTCTTCCATTTCCCACAAACCATATCGTAGGTTCGGCGATCCATCTTTGTTTTGCTCTCTATGTACGCCTTTACGTCAGTCCAAAATCCATTAGCTTTCCTCGCGTTACCTCTGGCACTATCTTCAGAAACATGAATCCAACATTTGCACAACGCAATTTCTTCATCTTGGGTCCATGGAATCATTCGGGATGGCTCCTCGGTTTGAGAAGTCCTAGCCTTGCGTCTTCTCGACACCTTTTGGCCGATCTTGGGTTCCGAGCCAATTCTTGACAGGCGATTCTTGAGGCGGTTTGATAAAATTCATCTCCAAAAAGGGAGTACATTTCTTCATTTGCAAATGCGAAATAGGAGACATGTTTTGTTGTGTATGAGATTGTGATGTGAACCACCCTTTGTGTTTGAGACAAGTAGTTTGGGTTATCAAACGGGAACGCGTTTTGTTGTGAAAATTGACTAAACGTGTTTTGTTGTTGTTGTTGTTGTGCGAATTGGCTAAAATCTTGTTGTTGTTGATGTTGTTGTGGATATGGGTTACTGTATGGTTCGTTTTGGTATGCTTGGTTATAGAATGATTGTCCTCGGAAGTTGATTTGTTGGTTTGACGAAGGAGTATTTCCTAAATTGAAGGTTCCTTCGGGTGTCGGTGGATTGCTTCGGGGATTTCTTCCTCGGAAACGATTGGTGTTTGGTGGTGTTTTTTCTTGAGACATGGTTTTTTAAAGAAATATGCAGTTATAAAATGTAGTGTGTGTTTTAGAAAATATATTTGATGGGTATTTATAAGGAGAAAATGGGGTAGTGGAATTTTTTTATTTATTATTATTATTTTTTTTGTTTCACGCCGTCCATCTTATAAGTTTTCCATGATTTTACGTTTAAATCGTTTTCCCGTTTTAACGCTTTGTTTTTTGCGCTTTTGACATTTTTTTGTTTTGTTTTACATTTTCCGTTTAAATGCGCTTTTACGTTTCATTCGTTTTTTATGTTTTAGTCTATTTTTACGTTGTCCATTTTTCGTTTTGTTCAATTTTTCTTTTTGTTCATTTTTTTACGTTTCAACCGTTATTTTTTACGTTACGTTTTCTCGATTTTTTACGCCGGGCGAAAACATAAAAGCGGACAAAACATAAAAAGCGTATTTAAAACGTAAAAAAATGATTCGAACGTACAATGTATGAGCAACGTAATAAACAAACGAAAAGATAGGGTTGAAACGTAAAAATGGATGAAAACATAAAAGTGATGAAAGCGGTTAAAATGGGTGGCTTCGTAAAAGCAGATTAAACGTAAAAAAAAAAAGGTGAATGTAAAGAAAGAGAATAAAACAAAAAAACACTAATGCATCAAACGGTTGGCGTGAAAACAATGAGGTGAGTAACTCACCTTAAGCTCTCTTGAATTGTGAGCCTCACCCGTGAATGTATACCAGTCGCACAAGACTCACTCGTGACATGACCATTCACCTTGCACTCACCTTAGCCTTGCCGCCTAGTCTTATAGAAAAAAATTATGTCACATCAGTAGCATATCACCTAAAATACTTTCACATTAACATTACAAAAACACATTTTATTATAACACCGCACCTCAACACCACTTTAAGATCACTTGGGTTTATGATAACTTGAGCTCAACACCGAAAAACCATGCATTTATATTCACGTTGATGTGGAAACGCCGAACATAACTTAGGCTCCAAACTTGCATATGAGGTATCGTAACTTGAGTTCAAAACTTGCTAGGTTATCATAACGACACTCTATGCGTTATGCTACCAAATGCTCTAAGAGATTACTTGTTCACCTTGTGTAATTACTAATAATAAGATGGAACCAGAACCAAATATAATTGGGTGCATAATTTTCTTTAAGTATACTGATTAAATAACGCTAGAAACACTTTTAATGGATCTGCTGCATTTAAGATATATTTAGAAAAAATCGATATTCTTTTAAAAAAAATTAACACTACATCAAAAACTCAATGTGTATTCCGAGATCTTGCGGGACCTCTGGTTTAATTATATAGTAATGATCAAATAAGAAATAAAAGTAAAATGAGAAGGATGAAAATTAACCACAGTCATACATTTCAGATATACCTATAAGAAGAGATGCATTTTTATGAAAAAAAAAATTATTTAAAATATGAAACTAAAAACATTTCTCATTATTGTTATTTTTATATTTCTTATTAGTGGATGTATTCTCATATATATTACTTGTTGACATATATTTTGGATTGAATGCCAACATTTATTTGCAGGATTACATATTTGAATTTACATGATAATTATATGGAGTAGTTAGCATCTTTAATCATATTATTATCTTTTGAGTAGATAGCATCTATAAGGTTTATGCATCTTAAATTCTTAGTTGGTTGGGGCCATTTCTGGTTCATTATTCATTGGGGATAATGTAGCATGTGGTATTTTGGGGCTTAAATGAAAGCTAATAAGTTATGGGCTCTTTATCACAAATAGAACTCTGAAACCAGAAAGGGTATTGGATGGTCACTTTTGATCAGTTTTCATTAGTTGTGGGCTCCTTTCTATCTTATATATTTGTAGTTCAAATTTTAGGGACAGTTTTCTAATAAATAAACAAATGTAGGCTTAATGCAAAGATAAAACATGAAACTATATAACTTCACGGCTTCACCAATAATGGACCAAGTCCTTCTAACGTTTTATTTTGTTGATTTGGTAATTCAGTTTGAAAATGAAACTACTCCAAGTTTTTAGTACAAAAATAAAATAATTTGGAACATAATGGATAAACTATTAACAAAGTTGGAGTCCTTAACCACAACACCATATCGTTTTTGGAATAGCATATCAGTGAGGATCGATTCAATTACTAAATACTCAGAGAAGTTAAAGAAGAACGATTTTGGCATTCTTCTTTATTTCTCTCTTAAGGTGTATGAAGAATCATGTATGCATGTGAACTATGTATTCAATGTATATGCATGCCTTAATTATTTTTCAAAGAACAATGCATGCAAGTGGTACGTTAGCTAGAGCCTAGAGGTCGTCGATATGCTCAACGACCATAGAACAAATCATGATTGGGCCCAAAGAAACCAATGGCTGAGTCGTGATGAAGGTCACTTGCGTGGTTGGTGACATAATCGCGTCCATTACTGATCATAACTCACATTCATTGAGGGTGACTGTAAATGGTCCATTATCGAGCCGACTCCTTTTTACCCCACACATAAAAAAGGACTACATCTTTGAGGAGATATGAGATATTTGCAAGTTGCATTTGGGATGTGATTGATACGAAATTTCCGCTTCTTTCTTATTGGTTTTCTTCGTTGCCTTTCGTTTCTCGAAATGAGCCTGTAATAACCTATTTGATGATCTTCAAGGCAACTTAAACTATGTTAAGATGGTCAGGTCGCAAGGGTATTATGATTCGGATGCTACATTTATGTTGTGCTTTTTCTCGAAAGCACGATGACGGATTTTCAGAATTTGCAAAGAAAGATAACAATCCGAAAAGGGCAAACTGAATTTCGTGTTTGAGTTTCAACTATTACTTGATCCAATTCAAACATATGACTATATGAGTTAAAGTTCCGCATTTAAAACTAAACAATTAGGGAAAATGATTCTCACGCGTTTCACCAGCCTTTCAAAGTTATAAGGGCATTCGGGATGTTCATAAAATGATTTATAGATTTTGGAGAGGTTTATAACTTGAGTTAATAGTAAGATGAGGTTTATAATAACAAGAAATAAAACAGGTCTAAGTTATGGACATTTTTATTGCACCTAAAGGCATGCATGCAACTCATCCAATACATTATTATTTTATAAAGCTTTAATAAGTTCACGCATAGTAATGATAGATTTATTAAATGAGAAATTCAAGAGTGAATATTATGATATGACATGAAAATTTATAAACCTTTTCAAAAGCTTTATTATTGGAGATGTCATAAGAAACTTGAGAGTAGTTTTAGAGAAGTAAACCATGGTGATGTCATTATAAAATAGAAAAGGAAATTAGCATTTCTATGCCACAAGACGACATTTATTTGCAATTTGACTCAATTTTGTCGCATATTGCTAAAATTAAAAAATCGAATCACTTTTTGGTATTTTTGCCTTCTACATCCGATGCACACCTATTTCTAACTAATTTACCATTTTATTTACTAGCATAACACACCCAACTTCACTGATCAAGATGGCACTCGTTTCGTCCGTTTTCATACGTATCAGATTTCAACTTGAACGATTGCAAGGATGTTGCGATCCACTTGCAATTGAGGGTCACGTGATAAACAAACGGGACGCTGTTCACGCCCAACGGTTGATTTACCGCAACATCCTAATAAGCGATTCCGATTCTTTAATAAAGGGGGTGTTTTCACTTGTGATTGTGAATATGTTGTGATTGAACTTGAGACCGAAACTTTAACAAAACCCCTGTTTGCCTTTCCAGTAAAAGTTGTGAACTTCAAATTCATCATTAATATTTAGTTTTTTTCCCTTAAATACCACCTATATTTTTGTACTTCAATGTAGCCATCTTCTCTTCAAAACGTACTTGTCTTATTATGATGTCCAACTCGATATCATACGGCTTTCCATTAGTATCTAAAATTAATGAAGATTGAATTAAGAATTGGTGTTTTATGGTTGACAGTCCTCGATGGTCGGTCATTCGCAATGGAAGAAATGAAATAAAACCATTTAGTTTTTATTATTTGAATTAAGAGATTGGTGTTTTTATGGTTGACAGTCTTTCTAGGTGAATGCGTAATAAATAAGAGTGTTTTTACCTTTATTATTTTTTGCTTTCAATTCGCAATGCAAGAAATGAAATAAAACTGCATAGAATTGTTTAATACCATTTTCTAACGTTGAATCATCATACAAAACCGCGATAACGTCTACGCAAGAAGAGATTCTCCTTGATCTTTTCATTTTTTCCTTTTATTCTTGCTATAAAAAGCCGTAAAAGTACTATTCTTGTGTTATCTTTACTGTTGTCAATCTTTAGAAGGATTCTGCTGAAGTGGAAGTCGACTAGGATCTAGCATGCGCTTTATTATTTAAATGCTAACCCATCATTATTCTTGAACCGCCCGAGGTTAGCATGGGTATTATTGTACCGCTCAATATTGTTTAGTGTTTAGTCATTAAATGCATGCTTGCATGCTTAGTCGATTGAGTAGTAATAGTTTAGGTTCCTTGTCTATAAAAGGAACTTGATAGTATGTAATAGATAACTCTCATTCAAACATAGAGTTTCGGTTAATAAAAGATCCATAGAGGATCTAAGTGTTCTTAGTTATAACAACTTGTATTTACATTCCGCTATAGAATACGAGTTGTAGAGATTTTCTATTAGTTTGCTTATGATTACATAGGCAACACTAACGATCTACGAGTGCTCAAGATCCGCCAAGGTCTTTGTGTTTTCAACAAGTGGTATCGAGCCTCGGGAAAGTCTCTACGATATCGAGAACCATATTTAACCTCACCCCATACAACCAAAAATACATTCACCATGCCCGAACTCGATGATGAATCCAAGTCACCAACAACAACATCAAGAACACCACCTCTATGCAACAACTTAGTCTTTCCAACAAGAATGGTAAGTTTCCTTATCTAAAAAGGAAGAGTATGATCTGTGGACAATGAAGATGCGAATCGGATCTCCAATATTGATTGGAATCTTTGGGAGATTGTGAAGAAAGGAAACAATCAAGAAGACTATCCCGGATCTTGATGGTAAGTTTACCATTGCTCCTCCCAAAACCGCCAAGAGATTCTAGTCAGTGCAAAGAGAGCACAAAGTAAGAACCATCCTTCTTCAAGCTATTCTCGAAGATCACTTGGGTGATTTTCACCACATGGATGATGCAAAGGACATATGGATGGCGCTTAAAGCAAGGTTCGTGGCAATGAAGAGTCCAGAGAATGAGGAAGTCCATGCCGAGACAACACTTTCAAGAATTCAATATCTCGAAGAAGAAGGTATCCACAAGGGATACGACAGTTTCATAAGATTTTGAGTCGACTAAACCAAATTAATGCAAACCCGACAATGATGATTGCAATTCAAAGTTCCTACGATCTTTGCCTCCATCATGGTTACATGTAAGTATAGCCCTTAAGGCTAAAGGTGGGTTGGACATGCTCACTTTTGATGAGTCATACAACAAACTCAAATCTCTTGAACTCGATGTCGATCTCCTACCGTGCATCCTCTTCTCGGTCATACAACCTTTGTTGGGACATCTCACTCCAATATGATGATACATGCTCCAAGTCCAACTTACTTACCATCATCATCTTAATCGTCCCACTCCATCATGTCCTCAAGCTAAAACCGGTAGTATATTGGAGGATGTTCTTCATTCATTTGTTGTCGATTATGATACTCAAGAAGATCTTGTCTATGAAGATTTTGAGCGTGGACCCACTTGATATGGAGGAGATGAAACCGAAATGGCAGTGGCCATGCTTTCGAGAGATATCAAAAGGTTTGAGGAGAGGTCGGGAAGAAAGTTTGGCTTCAAGGAAAGGATCCATCTCGCTTTGACAGGAGAAAGGTCAAGTGTTTCTCTTGTCACCGATGGGTCATTTCTCAAGGGAATGCAAAGATAGGAAGAGTGGAGAGGAGCTAACTACAATTCCTATCGCCAGAATCGTAGGAAGCTAGAACTTGACTCTTGTCACCTTGGATGAACAGTCAACTGGCGCATATGAACCCGTGAATGAGGAAGTCACGATACAGAGAAGCTTGGATTGTCGGGCAAGATGTACTTCGAAGATAGGCATGATCAATTTGCCTTGATGGGACTTTCTCGTGTACACAATCAGTATATTTGGTTGTAGTGAAAGATACAATGAACTTAAAGAAGCTTATGATACTATGAAACCTAAATACAATGAATGCTATGTTGATAATGAAGCTTATAAACTTTCGTTAAAAACATTAGAAAGACAAAAGTATGGTTTCAAAAGAATCGATAGCTTATGAAGAAAAGATAAAGGGTTACAATTTGATCTAGATATTGCAAACATTAACTTAAAACGCACCGAAAAGGAAAAAGTCGATGCTATTGTCGAGAACCTAGAGCTTAAAGAGAAACTAGTTGAGGAAATAGCTAGACATAAACAATGGTTAATATCGGTGACAATCTAGCTAGAGAACTCTATAGTAGTCAATCGCTGAACTCGAATAGGTTTAGGTTTTCAAAAGTATGTAGGATTGGAAGCTAGGCAAGATGGGCGAAATCTACACCGCAGCTTAGCAAATTTTAAAAGGAAGGTGATTTACATGTCGTCCCCGGACCTATTAGAGGTGAATTCATGCCCACCGACCGTCCATTACTGTTGACTTTGATGGATCACACCATCTCGTATGGCAAAAGTCAAAAGACTTGCCAGACACCGATGCTTCATCTAATGACTTTGTCTCTTTCTCGACAAAGGACAATTCATCGGATCAAGGGTCTACTTCAAATTGTGATTCAAGTGATAAGTCGACCTTCCCAAGCCCTCACCGAGCCTACACCCAAGCCTCGCACCTAAGTCTATCTACAAGCCTTCTAGGGTAGTCACGAGGAATCAACTTCCAAGACATGCTTCCTCTCAAGACTTGTCCTTTAAATCTTTGCATAATAAGTCCGTTAAAACAATTCCTTTAATGTTTCGGTTTAAGTACTTCTACATGTAATAGAACATCTTCTTTGTTGAATAAATCTTCCAAAAGGAAGACATGTTTTGTATGTGGAAGTAAATTTCATTTAATTAAGGATTGTGATTTCTATGAGCAAAGATTGGGTGTATGTGCTACTCAAAGAGAAACCTAGACCAAGTGTGGACCAATGTTAATAATATTCCACCTTATGTCCCATTGCTACTTATACTTGACTCTCCTTGGAGGAGATCACCGATAGACCTTATGTGCAACCTACTAGCCCATACTTTAAACATGGTTATTGGCCCGCATATGTTGACTCTATGAATAATGGGAAAGGATGTTGGGGTATCATCAAGTCCTCAAGATGTTGTTCTTGGAATAATAAGGGACCTAAATTTCAATGGAAACCCAAGAACAATGGTGGATCTTTCTCATCTGCTAGACCTATTGGAATGCTTAACCCTTAACTGCAAAGTTTAAGGGGAGGCATAGGCCTCAGGGGAGGCATATGCCTCAGGGGAGGATTTTGTAGTAAACTTTGTGTATATTTTGTTTGCTAACACTAACTTGCTAATAATTTTTTAGTCTGTTTTGTCTCTGTTTTGTTCTTGTGTTTCTCTGAGTTTGTTTTGCAAGATGCCTTGTTCGCCCAAGTTCATCAAGTGTGGTCCTTTGGTAAATGGTCAAGTAAGCTTAAAGCTTGTTTCCTCCGAAAGCTAAGTATCAAGTGAGCAATTTGTTTCCACCAAAGATAAAGTATCAAGACAAGTTCAAGTTAAAATTGTTCATTCATTCATTCAAGTTACGACTACGACTTACAACTTACAATCAACTTCAATGCAACTACAAGAAAAGTACTATACATGATCTACTAATCCTATTCTAGTTCATAGAGAATAGTCCAACGGCTGTTGAATATGCATGACCACGCATATCTCCTGATCGAAATGCTGGATATGCATTTGTGAAGTCTTGCATAACCACCCATTCCTTCTATCTCGATGGCTGGATATGCATGACCGGTACGACAAAGATGCTAAGGATCAAAATGGGAAGGATGGATTGATGCAAACGATGATGATGAAGATGACCACGCGTGTCCTTTGTGCTTCATCTACTTGGTTTCACCAAAAAGCAATCCATCCACCTTCCTTTAGCTCTTCCTCTATACGATGTGTGAAGATGCACCAAAACATGGCGCAGGTAGAGCAAGCACCACCTCCCTTTCGGCAAGAGGCCTTTGTTGAGGTTGAGGTGCTGGAGGTTGGGAGTAAGAAGTTATCTCAAGAGTGGGTTCCTCCGAGTCATCGAAGACTCACTTGGATCCACTACACTATCATCTTCGTAAGAAGGGAGAAATGGGATGTCAGGGACGAGGGTCGTGGACATGACCAAAACGGAGGAAATCACTGGATGATGATGATGATGGAGAAGAGGTTGGGTTAACAACCTCTGGTGTAGTATTCATGGTTAATTTTGGTTGATTGGGTTTGTGATGATACTAGGGTTTGTGATGGTAATTGGGGGTAAAATTATGTGAGAGAAGTATGCATTGGGATGATTAAATAGACGGATGCAAGGGTTAATGTAATTTAATGCGAGTTAGTTGGCACAGTAATTCTAGAATCTTACCGAAGATATTTTAGTCTTGGGGTGGTTTCTGCCGAAGTATATTATTTCAGCAGATTGGCTATTTGTTTCTGCTGAAGCGTTATTTTGTCGTTGGTCAAGTTGAAATACACGTAGGATATGGTCAACTAAAGTTCTCATACTTTTGACTATATTCTTGGTAACGGTTACCATTCCTCTAATCGCATTTCTTCCACTTCAAAAGAAACAATTCCCTCTTCTCCTACATCCAAAAACTCTTCAGTTCAAAAATCATAACCCTAAAATCACATATCTCTCATGGCTCTTCAATTCAAGAAAGATCACAATAAAGTTGCATTTCTGGGTAAAGCAAAGGGCGATGAATTGTATGAACCAATGGTGGAGTTCCTGAAGCGGTCTAAGATTCACTATGCCCTAACACATTCCCCTAATGCGATTTATGAATCGTTGGTTAAACAATTTTGGGAATCTGCTGAAAAACGCAGTGAATCAGAGATTGTTGCTTTGATTGATGAAACAGAGCACGTGGTGACGGAGGACCTGATAAGGAGAAAGCTTAGTTTGGATGATGCTAATGGGGTTTATCACTCAAGTGCAGAGGAGATTCTCTCTGGGCTGAGAGCCATTGGGTATCAAGGTACAAGAACGGACATATGGTTGAAAAGCATTTTTGCCCTATGTGGAGATTTTAGTTCACACTCGCTTCAAGCATTAGCAACAACCGAGCGTGGGATCAATTCTCACGCAATTGGCTTGTGGTATTGTGTGTCTATCTCAAGGGATAACTTATAATTTTTCTAAATTTATTTTTGATAATATGGTTGAAAATATAAATAGGAAACAACATAAGTTTTAATGTACCCTAGATTCTTACAAATAATCATAGACACCTCTACCCAAGTCCAAGCCTTTCATCCCATAGAGCTCTTTCACCTAAACTATTTGCCTCTATGAGAACTCACTTTGAGGGGCACATCATCCGTTGACAAGACTATGTTGCCTCAAGGCAATGAGGTCTACCGATGAGGAGAATGTTGCTAATATCCCACCCTCTTCAATGTTGCTACCGATGGCAATCCATCGCTAATATAGATGAGGGTCCTCTTTATCTGTCAAGCATCTCATATTGCTCCCGACCATACTCCACCTGCACCATCACCCGCA
This sequence comes from Chrysanthemum lavandulifolium, assembly GCA_022545495.1. Classification (NCBI taxonomy): domain Eukaryota; kingdom Viridiplantae; phylum Streptophyta; class Magnoliopsida; order Asterales; family Asteraceae; genus Chrysanthemum; species Chrysanthemum lavandulifolium. The sequence goes on along the minus strand of CM040239.1, from coordinate 269,921,082 downwards.
CCGAGTCCACCACCGCACAGTGCTTCAATTGATGAGTTTGAGTCCGACCCGAACAGATGACCACACCCACCTCAAAGGGAACCTTTGATGAAGTACCTCCTCATTTTGAGCATGACCATATTTCCACCGAAGGTCCAATGAAACTCCCATTACCACAGAGCAATCTGCTGGTGGAGCTGAGGACCCTATTACTCTTACATCTGTCTATGCTCTTGTTAACAGGTATGCAGCTGAGGTGACTGATCTCAAAAGGAGCTTACAGAGACCAAGTCTACTCTTGGTGATAAGATTGAGGAACTGCAGAATAAAGTTAAGGACCTAGAGGAGCGACTTGAAAAGAGTAGCAAAAGGAAGTTAGTCATTTCTTCTGATGAGGAGGATGAGGACTCTCGGCTTGCTTCTCTAAATATCTTAGCTGATGTGGCTCAGGAGATAGTTGTTCCTTCCTCAGTGGTTGCTGAATCCTCAAAGAATGAGGAACCTGTTCTTTATAGAAGAAGAAAGAGATCTCACTTGTATAAAGGATCTTCTGAAGTATCCAAGAAACCAAGTATTGACAATACTGCATCTGCTGAAGCTCAAAAGGAGGACGTTGCATCTGAACTTTATAATCATGCATCTGTTCAAAAACCCTCTGTAGTAGATCTCTCTCAAAATGTTTCTTCTGAAGCTCAAATTGGTGATACTCCTCTTGTTGATGTTGTTCACGAGTCAGCTAATAAAGGGAAAGGTGCAATGATTGAAGATGATCTTGGTTCAGATCTGATATCTGAACAAGAAAGACAAGCACAAGAAAGTCGGATGGCTGAATATGAAGAGTTAAAGAAGAGTGAGATATTGGCCAAACAACTTGAAGCAGAGGATTCTTCTTCTTTGCCTCCTGAGAGACGAAGAGAATTGGATGAGTTAGCTACTCAGATGCCTGCTGCACAATGGGATGCTCTTACTAAGCAAACCACTTCAAATCCTACACTTGCTCAAAGTATCTTAGGTGCGGACTTTGATAGTGAAAATTTTGTGGCTCGAATGATGGCGCTTGGAGAACAAAGGAAGCAAGAAGCAGCTGCGAAAAGGAAAGCCCTTAGTACTGAAAAGAATAAGGCAAAGAGAGAGAGACCTCTTACTCAAGCTCAAGAAAACAGAGATGAGGATTGTGTGAAAATCAAAGTTGTTCGGTGCTTAACCGTGGTTTAACAATGAAGCAAGTCTTGGCTTTACTCGATGCAAGATTGTTTCACTTGTACAATATGATTATGAAGACTTCTTCTTCGCTTTAACACCATCTTCCAACTTGAAAAGAATTGCTGGGAATGAAGTTGCACCAAAGGCCAAAAGACCCAAGTTTGTTGAGATAGTGGATGATTTTGATGATATTCCACCAAAGACGATCTCTCAAATGGTTTCTTCAAGCAACTTCAAGCCACCCTTCGTCCGACAAGGTCCATTCACGAACCATCGGTTGTTTCCGATGCACTAGTTATGCCCTCATCTAACCCAAATGTGGCATCTGCGCCGCAAAAGAAGGTACTTTGGTTGGGAAGATGACCAGTTACTTCACGAACCCATCATATATCTCACTGAAGCTTCTACGAAGTCACTAGCTCAACCGAAAAGATCTCATCACGAACCGACCACCATTTCCTCTCAAGCACCTAATGTACAAGCTTCGCTCCATCCGTGGATCTACCGATACATGTAAGGAGGTGGTTCGATTAAAGAAGCTAAAACCACAACCACAAAGCTAAAAAGGCAAGAAAGGTGCTTGAAAGAATGCATGCCCTTCGTGATGATGTCTCACCTAAATCCACATCTACTTCTTCAAGTCCTACTACGTGGTTAATGAAGAAACCAAAGATATTCCATCTTCGGAAATCCATTTACCTGGTAGAAGGATGAAGAGGATGGCCAAGAGAAAACACACATCTCTGAGAAGATCTGTGAGAAAAGCGAGGACTCATGCATCGAAGAATAAGCCATCACCCAAGCATGTTCCTTTGGACCTAAAGGCTGATGACTCAACCTTTATTAAAGAAGGGTCTGCTACTGATTTTCCTGAGGGATATCAAAATGTGTTGGTCAAGTGGTCTCTGATAAATGATGAGATGAATGTCATTCATCGATTGGACAAAACTTCAATGGAGTTCACCTTTTTGAAGGAAATACTCCATTTGGTAGACAGGGCAGATATACTTACTCAGACACTCGCCACCAACCATTACCGCAATACCGCACCACAAGGTTCTCGGATGTGCTTATTGGGAGATCTTCATGTCCCGATTAACTCTCAATCTCCCAATGGTAAAGGGCATTTCATTTGGAAGAACTCACATCTATGGCGGGTTGAGTCCTCGAGATTTTATCCCCACCTCGTGTGCATGTAGTTGAGACAAAGGGTGGAATCACAATGCATGTTTGTTGAAGAACTTATCCATTGTCCAAGAGACTTATGGAAAGGATGTCAGTGTCGGTTGGAAATTCCTCCGCATCCAGTGGGAAATGAAAGACTAGACGAACGATCGTTGGATTGATCAAGGCTCAACTTCGCAAGCTCAAGCGCATCTTCATCATGAACGCGGTAATCTACATTGTCTTTTGTAGTATGTACATCTTTTGTGTTGTTTATTTTCTTTGTTTTGTTTGTTAGTTTCTTAGTTAAAAAAAAAAAAAAAAAAAAAAAAACTTTTCTTTGCGGTGTTTGTTGTATATAGTTGATGGTTTTAACTCACCGATATACCTTGTGTATATCAAAGAGTTGGCTAGTCCAAAGGGTACAACTTTGGTAAAGACACATCAAATCATTGATAGTCAGTAATGATTTGCTCAAAATCATAGGTTCTGCAACCACCCATGCTTAATTGTCGAGAGTTGTATGGTCATCAATTCACCATGGTATATTCCTTGTTGGAATCCAAGAATTGGCTAGCCCACAAGTATATGGCTTGTGGTAAAGGCAATCGAATCCATATTTGGTTATCAATTCACCAATTCTAAGAATTGACTAGTCCCGAGCAAACGGCTACGGTAAAGACACATCAAATCCGTTTATATAGTTGCCGATTTGCTAATAAATCGATGGTTATCAATGTACCATAGTTTTCGAACTTAAACATTTGGCTACTCCAAGAGTGATGGCTATTGGTAAAGAGACATCAAATCCATTATTTTCAATGATTCACCTCTCACAGGAGTTAACTCACCGGATGTGATGAGAATAGTATGCAACTAATGAGTTTTGATGTACACTATGTCATTTGTTGCCGCAAAGACCGGCGTTTCAAAGTTTGGTCATCATAGAGATGAGATTATTATTGGTTCTTTGCTATCGATGTTTGAGAACAATCCTCTAGTATCGCAGCCTCTAAGATCTATCATAGTTAGGAAACCGGAACTTAACCAAGTCAAATTCCGCTAGGGAGGATTGTTGGGAATTATGCTAAGTAGGATTTCATCACAATTCGCCAAGGATTCTCATTGAGTAGAAGCGAATCAATCAAGAAGAGATTCTCATTGAAGTATAAAAGCCGTGCCGTGTTTCTCTGTCAAGAGTGGAAGTCGACTAGGATCTCGCATGCGCTTTATTATTTAAATGCTAACCCATCATTATTCTTGAACCGCCCGAGGTTAGCATGGGTATTATTGTACCGCTCAATATTGTTTAGTGTTTAGTCATTAAATGCATGCTTGCATGCTTAGTCGATTGAGTAGTAATAGTTTAGGTTCCTTGTCTATAAAAGGAACTTGATAGTATGTAATAGATAACTCATTCAAACATAGAGTTTCGCTTAATAAAAGATCCATAGAGGATCTAAGTGTTCTTAGTTATAACAACTTGTATTTACATTCCGCTATAGAATACGAGTTGTAGAGATTTTCTATTAGTTTGCTTATGATTACATAGGCAACACTAACGATCTACGAGTGCTCAAGATCCGTCAAGGTCTTTGTGTTTTCAACAAGATTGTGAAAGTGCAACGAAACTTATACTATTTATATATAATATGTTTTCGAAAAATAATACTATGAAGGGTTTGTGAAATATAGTCTAACTTAGTTTTTTTTATATATATAAACACATTTGTTTTTTTAGTACTTCTATCTCATCTTTGGATACATCTATCGACAAATGCTTTCTTCACAACACATTAACTATCTGTCGCATCTTTTCACCATAGAAACCATATTGTTGTACCCCTATCCCATGAATCCATCAACGGGAAAAAGGTACTCTATCGACGTTATGAGGAAGTTTTCGTTCTAGTACACGAAGGTCAACAATAGAGTTCAAAGACAAAATTTTGTTTCAATGACAGTGTTTTGAGATCTCATTGAAATTGGCTGTTGTTCGGTTACGAAAGGAATTACTTTCATTAAACTAATTTGCAGAAATGTGTTATGAAACTCTCATTTACTACGAATCCCATTCATGTAGCTATATATTCTTCTATACCTCAAAGTTGAGGAGTATATGGGTTGATCGTATTTACTACCAAAAGGTTCATATGGAACTCCATCCCCAGGATTTCAACCTAATCGATGAAAAGTGTCAAACTCCCATAGCGAATAGAAATAGTGGGGCTAATGTCAAGTATGTGTTATTTCTTATACAATAGAGTGAAAAAATATCTGACAACATCTTTGCCATTGGTCTTTTTCATCTTACAGTTGGATTTTTTATTTTATTTATTTTTATTTTTATTTTTTTGAAAAAATAAGAATAAAGAAAATATGAAGTACGTTTCATGCTTAAATTTAGCATACAGTTTCCTCTCTCCTTTGGCTATGAAGAGCAAGAAAGCAATGAACAACAATATGAAACCTTCATATTTTAGAACAACGGAAACTTTGACACCCAACTTAGAGCATCAACAATAATGCATGCATTTAACACAATTAATTTTTTTAATAAATTATATCTCTGAACAAGTCTTCTTCAAAAACCTTCTAATGCACAAAAGCTTTCCAAAAACTTTACAAACCCCCTCAACTAGTCATCATTTAAAAGGAATAAATTATGTAATTTATAATCGAATGCTAGGTCTTTTTTTGAATGACAAAATTTTACAACATACATCACTTAATTATCTCATAAATTCCATCTCACATGTCTCCAACGAGACTTGAACCCACAACCTTACGGTTGTTTGGCTACTCGCATACCGTTGTGCCAATAGACATTTGGTTCAAACGCTTGGTCTTTACCAAGCTATTTTCCAAAAAGTCATTAGCAAAGGTTTTGTCACAATAGGTCAAGTCACTCAAATGACCTTTTTAAATGGTAAAAAGTCTTTTGTAAATCTTGCATTGCGGTTTCTCTTATACCGGGCTTTCCGTTACTGTGTTTTTCAAGGTGAGACCTGAGCCCGATCTCAGGCATTAGCCTATCTGCGCACCTCTACTACTGGGAATCTTTAAATGGTATGTACATGTAGAATCTGGATCCAGTAAAAAGGATCTAAACTGAGAAAGAAATTGAGAAGACTCAAATATGATAGTCTTTTAACTTTGATTCAAAATTTCAAGTGTAGAGCCCACTTTAATGTGATTCTAATCCATAATGTGTAAAATAAATCGAATCAATGTTTAAAAATCACGATTTTGCGATATACGCACAAATTTAATGAATCATGCGCACAAATTTAGTGACTGATTGTCATAACTCGATTATTACAAATATTTGTGAATCAAATTTGTGATTTATATATTTGATTTATTATTATCCAATGTATGCTAGTGAATCAAATCGAAAGTTAAGAATCAATACATCAAACAAAATCTTCTCAATAAAACTGGATTTTGTGCTTGTGTAGTTGTACATGCATAACTTTTGGTTCAGTTATGTTCTCAACAAAGAGCAAACAGTAGTTGTCTTGGAATCCCACTGCGATGCGGTGGCGGTCTACTGTGACTAAAATTTCAAATACAAATGTTATTTTATTTTGGTAGCTTGATTTCAATTTATGTTTTGAAGCTTAATTAGATTGTACATTGTGGTTAAGGGTTGTATATTTTGGTGAAGGGTGAATTAAATTGTGTATTAATTGTATGTATCGAATAATATGTTTTAGTTTTATTTGTATTTGTACATTGTGCTTAGGTAGTTGTATATGTTTGTGATGAGGTGTATTAATTGTATGTATGTAAGAAATAATATTTGCTTAAAATCAATTATGCTTTACATAGTTGTATATTATATTTTATAAGTAGTATTTGCTTAAATTCTAATTTAAAAAATTTTAAACTCATAAATAGAGGAGAGGGTTATCCTTCTAATCATTCAATTATAACTAGTATAGATAAAAGAGTGGATGAAATATGTTTTCGAAGATTGTAACTGTACAATCATTAATACTCCGTATATTGTAATCGTATAAACAGTGAACGAAACTAGTCTCCACATTCATATCTTCGGCTTTAATTAATGTGAATAAATTTAGAGATTTTTCATACCTACGTGTACTTTTGGCATTATTGTGTCGTCCACACTCTCAATGCATGAGAAATGATTACGCACTCACAAGCCAATGAGGAAACATCCTTAAACCGTAACAAAAATATTTTTAAATCTGAAATGTTTTCAATAAAAAATCATTCATATTATTGGTTCTTGTATAATGCTAAATTTGTCATAAGGCTAGTTTCAATCGTGATAGGAGATTTACTCGATCGTTAGATCTTATATCGAACTACGCAGGTGATGTCATGTCGATAGTTCTTTTTTTTTTAATTCAAATATTTTAAATATTAAATTTAAATTCATTAAAATTAAGAAACATTACAATACGAAATTAAAAAAAAATTACAATACTTAAAAAAGTAAAGAGTGAAATAACACTATAGATACTGGCCTACCAATCCAAATTCAAATAGGAGGCGGGATTATTTAAAATGTAAATTCAAATTTCAATTTCAAATTCAAAATTCAAATTCAAATTTAAAATCACGACTACTTGATGACACTATATATCTGGCCTCTGGGTCCATGCGATTCACGGACAACTCACACAATTCACACAAAAAATGTCATGAAAGATTTTTACCAAGATTCCAAGTCCACCAAAGTTGCTTAGAAATAAGCTTTTCAACCATCACGGTTTCCCACTAGCTTTTCAACTTGAGAAGAAGTTGAAGTTTACTCAACACTGCCGGAAAATGTCTTTCCGGTTTTCCAACCGGAAAACCTATTTTAAACACTCCACCGTGAACAATCCAATTGTTCCAACTCCTTTGTGAACAATCCACGGTGGATCTTAAAACAAACCATTCGGGTTAAGTGAGGCTTCACTACTACACAAGTGGTTTTTCCGCAAAAATTTTCCCATGAACGAAACGTGTGAAATTTCACACGGGATACCAGCAATTACACACCAAATTGTTGAACAAATTTGGTAGGAAATATGTAGTAAATTTTCAGCAGTTTTCCACTCTTTACACACTAAATTGTTGACCAAGTTTTGTGGGAAATTAAGTATAAATTTCCCACAGATTTGCGACCATATTCACACTATTTGTGTTTATTAGACGTCAGGAAACTTGTGGCACATTTCACATATTAGCCACGGCCAAAAGTATGTGGCAAATTTAGCTCCATTACTCACACAATTTCACACGGTCTTTTTTTACAAAGTAACTATTTAACTAGTATGTGAAATCGTTGGGTCACTAGTCACGTATTTCACACAAAATGTTGTGCTTGTGTTTGTCGTGGGAAATATCTACATGATAAACCATTGTATATGTGGACATCTAAGCGTATATGTTTATGTTTGTTTATAACCTTCATTGTATCTATAGATGTTTTGTATCTAGGTATATCGATGCGTATATGTGTGAACTTGTAACAATATATCAAAAATGTGAAAGAAAATGATTATGTCCATGGAAATATGTGTACTTTCCCACAAATTACCTACCAATTTAATAAATTCGTAGGAAATCGTGTGTAAATACCGGCGGTTTCCCACGAAATATCATTTTGTATTTTGTCTACTTACACATTCTCACATTATTTAATATGCTTACATATGTGTTTGTAGTTTCATACTATATGTGTTTGTCAATTAATGTAACTATTTATGCCATTATCACAAGTGTATGTGTAGGTTTAGGAATAACTTTTTTGTTTAACAACGCATTATATGTGTGTGGATATCTACACGTATATTTTTCGTATGTTTGTTTATGACCTTCATTGTATCTCTATATATATTTTATCTAGGTACATCGACGTGATATGCTTGAACGTGTAACTATAACAAAAAAAGTAAAAGAAAACGATTATGTCCGTGGAAAATATGTGGGTACATTCCCACATATTCCCTAACAATTTAATAATCTGTGGAAAATACGATGCATGTTTATCTATTAATGGAACTATTTACTTGAAGGTGTCACAAGTGTATGTGAGGTTCAAGTATAACCTTTTTCTCGTAACAAACCGTTGTATATGTGTGGATGTCTAGGCATATAAGTTACATATCTCTGTTTATGGCCTTCATTGTATCTATAGAAGTTTTCTATCTACTTATATGGACGTGTATATGCGTGAACATGCAATTATATCAATAAAGTAAAAGAAATCTTCATATGTGTTTGTACTTTCATATTATATATGTTTGTCAATTAATGTAAGTATTTATGTCAGTATCACAAGTGTATGTGTAGGTTTAGAATAAAACCTTTTTGTGTAGGAAACCATTGTATGTGTGTGGATATCTACACGTATATATTTGTTCCGTATATCTGTTTATGACCTTAATTGTATCTATAGATGTTTTGCATCTATGTATATCGATGTGTATATACGTGAATGTTTAACTATATCAAAAAAGTAAAAAACCGATTATGTCCGTGGAAAATATGTGGGTACTTTCCACAAATTACCTACCAATTTAGTAAATATGTAGAAATCGTGTGTAAATACTAATTTTCCCATAAAATATCTTTTGTGTTTTGTCTACTTACATTCCACATTACTTAGTAAGTCTTTATATGTGTTTGTAGTTTCATATTATATGTGTTTGTCTATTAATGAAACTATTTATGTTAGCATCACAAGTGTATGTGTAGATTCAAGTATAACATTTTTCCGTAACAAACCATTGTATATGTGTGGATATCTACACGATATTTACGTATCTATGTTTATGGTCTTCATTGTATCTATAGATGTTTTCTATTTAGGTATATGGATGTATACGCATGAACATGCAACTATATCAAAAAGTAAAATAAAACGATTATATCCGTAGGAAGTATGTGGGTACTTTTTCACAGATTACCTACCAATTTGATAAATCCGTAGGAAACGCGTGTGTAAATACCCGCAGATTTCCCACAAAAATACCGTCTATATATTTCTATGGCTCATTTAAGCTCATGAGCCTACTCGAGCTTTTATGCAGAGCTCGTGCTCGAGCTTGATTATTAAATGAGCTCAAAATTGACTCGAGCTCGTGTAAGCTCGGCTGTTCGAGCTTTTACCAAACCGATCCCGAGCTTTTCACGAGTGGCTCGGCTCGTTTTCTCCAATATAAATGTACATCTTATGTTACAAAATTTTTTGACGCCCATATGTTATAAGATAAATAACAAACAAAAATATGATCATAAGGTTTAGCCATAAATTACATGTTAGGTTGCAAAATGAGGTAACTTTTGCATGTAACAAAGATTATTTCAATTTACTTACTAACTTGATAAATTTGCTAAAGTGTGTTTGTAAGGAAAACATTTGACCATTAGATCATTTCACATGGATTGCCAACATGTCCATATTAATGGGTAAGATGAAAGAAACACATCACGGCAAAAAACAAACCTATCTCTTATTTTCTCTTTGTATAACATTACCGCACACACACAGAGACTAAAAGAAAAACTCAAACACCACCATCTTGCTCCATCTCTTTGGTTAAGTTTGCCACCATCAGCGACGGCTCTCGAACCATCGGTAAAACATCCACAAAAACATACTTGTTGGACCACTACAAGTGGCGAGATACATGAAATTTGTGCTGTACACACACACTCGATCCATCCGTGGTCTATTTTTGCTCGATCTTGGAAGTCGTATAAAAGCGGTCTGTGGATCTTTTAGGCTTTGTAGGAACTTACAATGTATGTTTTGTTTCTATTATTTACATATTTGACTTACTCAAAGACCCACCTTCTCATCGAGCAAAGACCCACAAGGAAGCGACTTGGTAGTGAGTATCGGAAAAGACCATGAAAAATCATGAAGATTTCAAAGAAAAGTTACATAATATCATTGGAGTATATATCAATTACTTGTTGTTTCTTTTAAATTTTTAACTTTTGTAAATATGTCTTTTATATTATGGATATATGTGTTTCGGACAAGGAATTTATGTAATTTAGATATCAGATTTATATATCCTTATGGTTTTGGTTACTACTTTTCCTTTACATTTTAGTTAGTCTATTAGTGAAATAATTTGATTATGAAGTAAACTAAATATATTATCGAGGATATTGCAGCGACTTCTTTGGAAAACTATTGGTGGAAATTTAGCGGAAACATGTCGGAAGTTGTGATAAAACCGTAAGAAATTGTAGTGTGAAAATCGTTGGAAAATTGTGGCAAAAAACCACGGATATGAGTAAATTCTAGTGTGAAAATTGTTGGAAAGCGTGGCAAAAAAAACCACGGATATGAGTGGAAAATGACTACTAAAATTGTGGAAATTTCATGAGAAACTGTGGCGAAATTTTAGTGTGAAAATCATTGAAAATGTGGCAAAAACCACGGATATGTGTGAAAAATAGCTACTAGAAATGGTGGAAATTTCGTGAGAAATCGTGGAAATTAAACCGGATTATCCACAATGATATTAAGGGAAATAGTCAACGTCCCGTGGGAAAATTTGTGGTAAAATATTTACCCACGGGTTTTACGGAACAATTCCGTGTGAAATCCATGGAAAAAGGCCCTTTCCAGGATTTCCCTGATTTTGCCGTGGAAAAACACATTTTGTAGTAGTGCTTCCCTTCATCAATTTGAGCAGGACAAAGAAAATTATAGGGAGATTATGGAAGAAGCGGACACGTAAGGAAAGGCGCTGCGTCGTGAGCAAGTAAAGGAAGCTCGGTATCTCCAAGATAACTATTTTGACATAATGGAGACTCGGCTCGTTAATGGCGAGTTTAATTCCTCTTCAAGTTACGAGGTTGGGTCTCGGATGATTCGTTTTAAGTTTAGTAGTTTTATTTTCATCGGTGTCGTTGTAGTTTTTAATGTTTAAGCGTATTATGTATTTCATGTTTTCAGTTAATTATTCAAGTTTCAATTTGTGTTTTTCCCAACTCAAGAAACATAAAGAAAAAAGAGAGGGAAAAAAAAGGAACAAGCAATATTATGATCGGTCGAAATTTGAACATCTATCTAATTTTTTTGCCACACAACTGATGTGGCGACCGATGTCCACATCCAAGATACCCGATGTCCGCATCGGTCGAGTGAGGAAATGTTCGGTGCCCAACCGATTTCAAAACTACGATTGGGACTAGCCTAATACTTTCAAAAAATAAATGAATCATGAAACAATACTGAGTCATATAATGTGTCTTATTGAGCTCCTTAGAAAATGCAGTGGATCGCCGCTCATAAAAAATGTTGTCGGCCATCGTTTTACAAATACTATACCATTTTATTTCCTAAAAGCTAAGCTTAATGCATTCAAACCAAAGTCTAAAAGTACATACCAATCATTTACCTAAGACTAATACCTACTGATTTCATGCTAAAGTTTTTACCAAAAGTAGATAATGACCACATTTCCCTGAGCTTTAGGCAACGTACAAAGTGTAGTGTTTTATTGTTAAAAGAAAAAAAGAAAAAAAAGGAAAGAGTAGTGATTTCTAAGTGATTTTATGTATAATAATTGGAAATTAAAAGTTACTTTCATGACCCGGTCGCTATATTGTTACTATTCATATAACGTCCAGATTAGTCACGTTGTATTCCAGACTTGTATTATAAAGAGGCGATTGAAGTGGAAAGAAAACAGAAGAAAAGGTGTTAAAAGAAGGATGATGATCTATGTCCTTATCAGAACTCATATAGGTTAATGTTCAGGCCATAAGTATCTGTAGCAGTTCGAATGTGACTTTTCTTATTTGGTTTACGCTAAAAGAACTTACAAAAGTCAGGACATTTGGATCACCTTAGCTATTTCCTTTTTTCATAAGGACGGTCTAGGGTACGAATGGCAGCTCGGGCGTAGGTCTACAAACCAATTTCAGCGATTGAGCACTGTCAGCCTATCCCTCTAGATTATCTTACCCTATCGCAATATGTAAACATGAAAATCAAAATAACCTGACAGTACTAAGTATGCTATGTTTCCTCAACAATATATACACGATGTGATCACTATATATTGAAAGGGACGCGGTTAACAAAATAAATACTTCCATAGATTTGAAATTGTTTGCTTTGCTTCACGTATACGGCGATCCTTAAACAGGTTTTGAAGCATATATATAGTACAAGTGTTATAAGTGCTTGATTTCTAATTCAAAGTTTTCATGAAAAACAAAGGTTTACAATTCATGCTCTTCCAATATAGCACTTCCCTCATACTTTAATATAAGGGGTAGAATTTATCTTTTTTTCCAAGGTGGTGTGCTAGGATAATACAAGATCAAGTTCTTAGCATGTTTGATATATGTTATCAAGTTTAAAGTAATTTTCCTTAGCATGCATGTTGCAACGGCTATTATTCAATTGTGAATTCAGCAATGCCTATCAAAGAATTGAAGTCGTTGACAATGAAATCGCACTCAGGAGTGTCAATTTGTTGTAGATAAGTTTATTGTACATTACACCCCATCAATGCTCGAGTATACGCACTAAATTGAAGATGCATGAGAACCAAGAGGAAAGCATGGGAAGGACTCCAATTAAGTTATCTAATGGAAAGTGAAGCTTGATTCCTCATCAATGGCCTTTTGTGAGGGGAGTGGTAGACCTGGCCTCCATATAAAAGACGTACACTTTTGTACACTAATAATGACCTCTTTGTATTTTAGTCATTTCTTATATGTTGCACTAGCTTTTTGAACATCAAATAAAGACAAGTATCTGTACTTTTTTTTTATTTTTTTTATGAATACGATATAATATTTTTATTAACTCAATGGCAATTGATATGAGATGCTCAAGTCGAATATTACCCGACCTCGATCAGAACAAAAGCGAGAAAATGCTGATAGCCAGTCAATTCCCTCACCTGAAACTTGCATTTGGACTTATGGTGTTAAAGATCATATATCATCGGTGAATAAATATAAAGAGACTAGCAAAAAGCTAAATATATAACATATATGAGCGTTAAGATGGAACACCTTCTAACATAGATTGGATACAATACAATGGTGTAGATAGTTTAAGTGACATGCTCGCAACAAACCCTAAACCTAACACTATATATGTTATATATGTTTGTTTTAACATTCTTTTTCGGGCAACACACTACAACATTAAATCGCCGCAGCGACGTTTTGAGCTATCGCGGTGACATGTCCCTGTTATACCATTCCCAGGACATGTCCCCACCGAAAGCCCCGCAATACCTTCTCCGGATACTTTTCTGGGGCGGTTTACAACTTTACCGGAGAGTTGTGGGTCCCATGACCGATTGTTACCGGTCAAACATGTCTGACGTGTCACGTGGTTTTGCCGGGGACTCGTTCCCGGGGAAAATGGCAACTAAAGTTTATCTTTAACCTCTTCTCCGGTGACATGTCCTCTGGGGAAATGAAAACTAACTAAAATCTATGTCACTTTCTCCGGGGACATGTCCCCGGTAAAGACCTTGACCCATTTTTCGTAAAATTGTTGCAAAATGGAAATTTCGATTTTTTAGAATTTCTTGGAAAAATCTACAATGTAATAACCTGCTTTCAACCTATTTTATGCTACAACAACACAAAATCGCTAAACATAATATCATATATAACCAAATGGTCCAAATTAGCAACACAATCAATAACCTAAAATCGTCAATGGTCCAAAACTATACATAAGCTACCTATCGCAAATGGTCCAAAACTATACGTATAATCCATTTAATCGGAATCATAAACATGTTATTCTCTACAAACATATCCTAACACATAAGGCTCGAACTCGTGTTCGCCAAGTGGTTTTGTCGGTTGACTTGGATATCTTCTCGCTTTTTCGGTTTGTCCAAAGCTTAACTGCGTATTTTAAATAGTTTGGGGTTTTAGGTAATGTGAACTATCGAGCATCGGGTATCAAAAGACCCTTTAAACTATTAGGGTTGAATTGGTCATTTTAACAATTAGGGTAGGAGGGTAGGATGGTGGATTTTGGGACCTAAACCAAGATCTTGGTAGGGTGTTGGGGGTCCACCCCCTTTCATGTGTAATAACACTTTAACTAGGTTAATGAGATCATTTTTTGTTGATCTGCTTGTGATACAAAAGATTTGACCGTGTTTGCGTACGACTATTTGAACAGTGTGTACATGGTTGAGGGTTCCTGAAAACAAAGGAATGATGTTAGTGTGTCTAGTTAAAGTGCTATTACTACCTTGAGCATAGAGTTGCCATTGATGTCTAGTTCTTTTTCCAACAGGCAAGTTAAAAAAATCCATTATGATCAAACAATGTTGTTTAAGAGTTTGAATTTCTTAAACAACATTGTTTGATCATAATCAATTTTTAACTTTACTGCTGGAAAAGAACTAGACATCAATGGCAAATCTATACTCAAGGTAGTATAATCACCATTGTATTATATTATCAAACAACAAAAATGAACTTAGCGGCGGTGACACGTGGCTTCGATGGTTCGGCGAGGAGGTACACGGTTTCTTGGTCTACAAGATCGGAGCAGTGTCTGACCCATTTTCTTGTTCTGACTTGCTAATGGTTACGATGATGAGTTGAATCTTGAAGGGTAAAGGTAGTGCAAATGGTTTAGCCCCGCTTTGAGAGTTCATAAGCGTGTACAGTGTTTTAGTGTGTGTTTTTGGTGAGAAACTCCATGTGTGTGAGAGAGATAGAGGGTCGGAGATTATAAAAGATAGATGAAAGGGTTTGTAATGATAGTGATTGCGGTGAAGTGGAGTTAATGAGGCACCTCGCAAACCCTTTCATATCTCTCGCCACCATTATATCTCTATCATTATACACCATTTCATACCTCTTCTTATCATCTATGACCACTCTCTCTCACACAAACTCATGGAGTTTCTCACCAAAACACACACTAAAACACACAATAAAACACTCTCAAACCAAGCTAAACCCTTTGCACCACCTTTTACCCTTCAAGATTCAACCTCATCATCGGTGTAATCATAACAAACCATAACAAGATACGGGCCGACACTTTCCGTATCTTGTGGACCAAGAAACCGTGTACCTCGTCGTAAACTCATCGAGTTGCCGATGATGTCCGCTTATTTTGTTGTTTGATAATATAATACAATGGATGATTATATTACCTGAATAGGTTGCCATTGATGTCTGGTTCTTTTCCAGCGGGCAGGTTAAAATCCGTTATGATCAAACAATGTTGTTTAAGAAATTCAAACTCTTAAACAACATTGTTCGATCATAATGGATTTTAACACTGCTGGAAAAGAACTAGACATCAATGGCAACCTATGCTCAAGGTAGTAATAGCACTTTAACTAGACACACTAACATCATTCCTTTGTTTTCAACAACCTCAACCCTAGACACATTGTTCAAAATTTTAAGCAAACATGATCAAATCTTTTTGTATCACGGGCGATGAAACAACATGATCTCATTAACATAGTTAAAGTGCTATTACACATGAAAGGGGTGGACCCTAACACCTGCCAAGATCTTGGTTTAGGTCCCAAAATCCACCATCCTACTCTCCTACCCTAATTGTTAAAATGACCAATTCAACCTAATGGTTTAGGGTCTTTGATACCGATGCTTGGATAGTTCTCATTACCTAAAACCCTAAACTATTTAAAATACGCAACGATATCTTACCTTTTGGTCTCATTTGTGGCGCGGTTTGCCTCGGGACCGACAAGAGACACTATATTCCTACAAGTAAAAAAGCAAAGCACATATTAAAACTATATTATTGAACGTTAACAAAACACTAGAATTCATGTACTCTTTTACCCGTGTGCATTGACCACCTACAAGTTCTGGCGGAAACCGCTACTTATATCAACGTGCAAGCAAATAAAAGCTGAATTAGAGGTGTTATTAAAATTGTTTATTTACTTATTATATAAGAAAAATATGCAACTAAAACTGAAAGTTATTACAACTCGACAACTTTTCACTTTTACTTTTTTTATACATGTAGTTACACAAAGCTTAACCAAACTAGCAACTAACTTCCATCTCAGCAGCCTACTTCCATGAATGCGAAAACCAAACTAGCAGTCACAAAGTTTAATCAAACTAGCAGGCACAAAGCTGAACCAAACTAGCAACACAAAAACTAGTCCTAACAAAATATTACCAACTGAAAAAAAATACATATATGGAGTAATATCACGCCTAACAAAATATTACCAACAAAATAAGCTAAATTGCGCAGCCAAATTGTCACACCCTCGCCGGAGGCGGAAACACGAGGTGTATCAGAAGGGAACATAAGCACAAGATAATAGAACATACCAACATTAATATTTAAAAGAAAGATTACACCATTACAATACTAGTTTAGCCGTCATCGACAAATATATTACAAAGTTTAGTTCCCAAAATATTGAGTTCTAATACATAATGATTTAGTGACAAGTGAAAACTTCATTATGCAAGACTTGGTAGAAAAAGCTTACTAACGATCACCTGAAATGCATGAGAGAAAAACGGGTCAACTATGAAAATAGTTGGTGAGTAAACATGCTTAGCAAAAATAAGAAAACTCGTAAGAAATATTCAAAGCTTTCGGTCAACGAAAATGGTCCACAAAGCAAAGGCATTGTAAATCCACTCGGTTCCAAATTCCGCCCATACAAAACTTGCAACCCGTGTGTTCACAACCCAACGCCAAAAGTAGAATGTCTAATAGTCAAGTGTA